>CAUYQU010058889.1:0-60792 GCA_963574635.1 Cheracebus regulus | reverse complement strand
TGAGATACCACCTCACACCAGTTAGAATGGCGATCATTAAAAAATCTGGAGACAACAGATGCTGGAGAGGATGTGGAGAAATAGGAACACTTTTACACTGTTGGTGGGAGTGTAAATTAGTTCGACCATTGTGGAACAGTGTGGTGATTCCTCAAGGACCTAGAAATAGAAATTCCATTTGGTCCAGCAATCCCATTAGTGGGTATATATCCAAAGGATTACAAATCATTCTACTATAAGGACACATGCACAGGAATGTTCATTGCAGCACTGTTTACAATAGCAAAGACCTGGAGCCAACCCAAATGCCATCGATGATAGACTGGACAGGGAAAATGTGGCACATATACACCATGGAATACTATGCAGCCATAAAAAACAATGAATTCGTGTCCTTTATAGGGACATGCATGAACCTGGAAACCGTAATTCTCAGCAAACTGACGCAAGAACAGAAAATCAAACACCACATGTTCTCACTCATAGGCGGGTGTTCAACAATGAGAACACATGGACACAGGGAGGGGAGCATCACACACAGGGGTCTGTCAAGGGGAAATAGGGGAGGGACAGCAGGTAGTGGGGCATTAGGGAGAGATAGCATGGGGAGAAATGCCAGATATAGGTGATGAGGAGGAAGGCAGCAAATCACACTGCCATATGTACACCTATGCAACAATCTTGCATGTTCTTCCCATGTACCCCAAAACCTAAAATGCAATAAAAAATAATACCAATTAAAAAAAAGAATGTATTAAAAAATAAACTAATTGCTAAAATAATTTTCAATGATATAATCACTCTATAAAAATTCTAGACTCATTATATAGCTATAGTAATCAAGATTGTGTGACATTGTTGGAGAAGACATAGATTAACAAACTAGGAAGTCCAGAAATGCATTTGCAGGAGACTAGCCTCATGAATATTTTTTACAAGTGTGAAAAAGCACTTCAACTGAGGGACAATAGTTTTATTTAGCAAATGATTTGAAACAAGTGGACATCTATGAGCAAAAAAAAAACATAAATCAAAAATAAAAGGTTGCCTCATCATGCCTTCTTTAAAAATTAACTCAAAGCAGGTTATAGAATTAAATATAAAATCTAAAATAGTGAAGGTTTAAAAGATAAGAGTAGAAAATCTTTAGAACCTAGATCTTGGTGAACATGTGACACTAGATGAGATAGGACACCAAAAGCTTTATCAATAAAACAAAATAACTGATAAATAGGGTCTTTTCTGTATTAGCTTCACAACTTTCTTTGAATATATAATTATTTCCAAATTAATAGGTAAAATAAAACACACAAAAAATTAAAAAGAAAAAAATAAAGTTGCAAAAATATCCAAAGCTGGAAATGTAGTTGCAACATTCTTTTGGAGGTTTTCAACTTAAAAAAAAAATAAATCAGAGGTATTGTACCTGAGAACTTTATTCTCCTTGCACTTATTTTGAAATGTAAATTATAAAGTACTAATTCATGTCCTATGACTATAAATACCGACCCAGAAAACACACTGGGTCTCAAAGGTACTAACAATAATGGTACAAAGATATGTTTCCTACTAAATATCCTACTATTAATGAAAATGTTTCAGTTGAACTTTATGACAATAACAACTAGAAATATTCCAGTATTCTTAAGATTATTTCTGAAATACTTTTTTTTTGGTAAATTTAATCAGATCATAATTAAATTAAGGCACATACATTTACATTGGGAAATCAAATCACATTGAAAACACTTTAATCGAATATTTAAAGATTGAACATTTACAACAAATTAAAATAATTATTAAACCAAATTTGGAACAATACACCTACAAACATATTAAGTCAAAGATTAAAAGTCATAACACAGTCAAGACAACACAGATGTTTCAGTAAAAATGCAACATCCATTATAAAAAGTAGAGGGATTCCTAATATCTGTGAATGTGCATGCAAATAGGAGCTTTGCAACATTGCCAGGCATTGTGTGACAGCTGGTCTTTGCAGAATGCTGAATAAATTCTTTAGTTAAATTTAACTATGTGCTATTTTTTTTTTTTAGGAAATGAATGTCAAATATCCATAATGCTAATAATTCTCTTAGTAGACTAATAGTAACACTTTGTCTTACCTAGAGTAAAAATCTGTGGGATTTCATTTCACTACTTACGACAAGTGAAGCAATTATTTACATTTTTGCATCAAGTCTTAGTCCTTTAGAGAAACATTCTTCTGTCCTTACTTGGGGGCAACTTATCTGACAATATTTCACATGTGATGAACTTGTTAATCATATTTAGGAGGCTTAGATGCCAACAAGGTCACAGAAATGAGAATTAGACAGAGGGCTTTTTTCAATAGAGGAATTGATGTGTTATCCTAGGTAAGGCAGGCCCTGCCTTCATCTCACATCCTCTGGTGCTATTAGTCTTCTAAATACTAACCCAGAAAGCATACTGAATCTCAGAGATCATAATAATAATGGCACCAAGATGTGTATTTCTCACCATGAGCCAACACTAAACTAAATATTTTATATGCATCAACTTATTTACTCTTCACAACATTCATGTGATGAAATAATAATCATTATTATTTTTTAATTTTATGTGAGAAAAGTAACGAAGGGACAGAGATATCGCATCTCATGAATATTTTCATAAATATACATTTTCAATATCATTTTCTAAGTGACAATGAGTTGCACATGTACTCCTTTGTTCTTCTCCAAGATTTTTATCCATGAAACAGATGGCTGGCATAACTTTAGGAATTTGAAGTGCCTTTTCCATAGCATATATTCATCTCAAAAAATCTTCATCAAGCCAGAGATTATATTTACCAGCCCAATACGCTTTCCTCCACCACCACTTTTTAAATGAGTAAAAGGACAACACATATCATTAATAGAATGTTAGCAAAATATATAGATATAAGGCACTTTTGAGCATAAATAAAGAGAAATTTTAGTTTCTTTATACTCTGTCTTCTAGGTTTCTATATGGGACTCTGAGGCCTGAAAAGAAGGTTGAGCCAAGAATAGAAGAAGCTGATTCTATTGGTAATATTTCTGTTTACTCTTGATTATATACATGAATTTATCTTGTTTTGTAATGTTCCATTATTGGGTTTATCAGCATTTTGTAGGAGGTTAAACTGTTTTGTAGAAGATTTGAATGTCTTTATTCAAAATCTTGGAAGTACTTTCAAATCTGTGAACTCTTAAAATCAAACTACTTGGATCTTTTTAGACCTTCAGACACCAATCCAACATGAAGTCTGGTTCATAATTTTGAATTTTTAATGGAGTTTCTTCTCCTCAACTTACCAATGTAAAAGTTTATGACACCAACTTCAATTACTATCTAATATTGTGATGATTCTTTTCTTGTTTATACTTTTGTTGATAGTCTTGACATTTGTGGGATCATGTGTCCAATTTAGCTTTCCATCTTTCACAGGCCCCATGACATGGTCATGTCTCTTGCAGATTTATCACATTGGAATTTCTGCTTGCCATTCTGTATTTTAGATTCCTGCCATTTGCTTTGCTTTTTTCTTAAAAGAATGCATTTTTATAAATAATATGCACTATTACATATAACTCCATATAATATATAAAGCATATGTAAGACATTTATAATATATAATAAAAACTTTATATTTACAATTATTTTTACATTAAATTAACTTTGCCATTTAAAATATTAGTCCATTGTTAATATTATCCCATAGCAAATTTAGATAACAAGTCATTTATTCTACATTCATTTACCAAGTATTTATAATGTCCCTACAAGGTCTATGCCAGCTAACTGACTTTTGGGTGATTTTGTCTTTCTTAAATGTAAATAATTAATGTGTGGTGACTTCAATAAAAACTTAGGTGTACAAATAAAACTATCTTGCATACAAAAAGTCTAGAATGAAATCTAGTAGAAATTACATATGATGTGGTACAAGTTTGGTTACATATGTGGTCTGAACATTTTCTCTACTCAAACTATTTCCCATCATTCTTAGTGCCCCGTGACTATTGTCTCAGTTTGTGGTCTTCTTATCCTAAAAATTAGGGTGTAAACCTAAGCTCATTCTCAATGACAGTGGTAGATCATTTGCCTTACCTGCTATTGGTTCCTAATACCTACTTGTTTTTCATTTTCTAGCACAAGATAAAACTAAAATCTATTTTTATAAATGAATCTAGCTTTGAGACTTATCTGTGTGCACACTATCAAACTTATTCTTTTAGCAATACCTACTAAACATCTGACTTTTTGATGAGTTGAGTAATTTTAGATGGACTTTATGTTTTATATATATATATATAAAATATTATATATAAAATTTATGTTTTATATATATTATACATATATATGTGAACAAATATTCTGTTACATAGATGTTTTACCTATATGTAGTTAAAAATTAATGTATTAAGTACATATATCTGAACTGAAGCTTTCAAATATATATTTTTTACACTTCAGAATTATAAGATGTTTTAATGTTAAGCTTTTTTTCCTTAGGTAAAGGAAAAAATAAAGATTAGCTTGTAAATTGTTCTCAAGTGCTCTGGTAGATTATTTAGTAAAAATATATTTATCCTTGGGAATATTTTCTTAGTTTATCTAGAACACACTAATGGCTTACAGAAATAAAAAAAAGCATATTTTATATTAATGTTTACAAGGAAATATAAAATACTACTTTCATAATGAAATAATGATATTACATTTATTGGAATAATGTTGATGTTAATTTTAGAAACAATTTTATTAATGGGAAAGGGGTACATTGTTAGTGTGATATTTCGATATATAAACATCATTAACAATGTTTTACCAGATTCCCTAGGGCCTCTTAGGATACTCTTTGATAGTTATTTAAAAGGGGAGACATCAGTGTCTGTTAATTATCCTCAGTGAAACTGTAGACCACTAATGCATTCAGACTTACTTGATTTAGTTAAAGAAAAAAAAGGAATAGTACAAGTTTTTCTTTGTCTGGAAAATTCAACTTAATAAAGTCTTACAAAAATATCTTTAAATAAGAGTATACTGATAGATTATTTATAATACACAATAAGAAATGAAAGAAAACCAGTATATAATGCTTCTCACTAAATATATCAAAGAACTATAATATGCAAAGATTTAGTGTGTCATGTTCTATGAGAAGGGGCTGGATTATATCATTGACTGGAAATTTGATAGGATATTCTAAGATATTCTGAATTTGGACTTAAAAGTCAGCAGTAAATAGAAACAAAAATCTAAGATTACAAATAATTATATACACCTAAAGCACTTAAAAACTTGCTAAATATGGTGTATATGTATATATATGTTCTCTCTCTACTTCTCTGTCTACATATAGACCCAACTACTTGGGAGGTTGAGGCAGGAGCATAGCTTGAGCCCAGGAGTTCTAGGCTACAGTGAGCTATGATCATCTCAACTGTGCTCCAACCTGGGTGGCAGAGCAAGACTCCACCTCTAAAAATACATAAATAAATAAGTAAATAAGAAATGTGATAAGGAAAAATAAAACTAAATTGAGAAATATAAATCCAGTTAATATATCACTCAAATATGAAGATAAAAATAAATATATTTTCAGATAAATAAATGCTACGAGATCTATATTAAGTAAAATATTACCAAAATTTTTCACACTGAAATGGATACCAGATGGATCTAAATTTTGAATCTAAATTCTTGAAAATATTAAAAGCTCCTGTAATGGTAAATAGGTATGTACATATAACATTTTTATCATTTCTTAATTTCTTTAAATAAAAATTAATGAGAGAAAGTAAAATATAGCAATACATTTTGGAGTTCATTATATTTGTAGAGGTAAAATATACAATGATAATATAAAGAACAAAAAAAGAGGAAAATGAAAGTAGACTGTTAGTTGTGATGTTAGGAATGCATATTGTAACTATAGATCTGTGTTGTCCAAGGTAGCCGCCATTAGTCATATGTGGCTATTATAATTTAGAGTAAATTGATATAATAGAACTTTTAAAAATTCAGTTTCTCAATCACACATCACATTTTAAATGATCATTCACCAAATACGGCTTTTAGCAACTTTATTGGACAGCACAATTATAAGCCATTTCCATAATTGCAGAAAGTTCTCATAGACCCCATTGTTCCAAGTTAACCACTGTGGCATAAAATTGGGATTGAAAAGTTAATTGGAGACTAAAAAAAAATACTTTAAGAAATTAAAAGGCTTAAAGTGGGGGATAGAGGTAGCCAATGACAAAAAATAAAAAATTAGCCAAATTATAGACTTAAACGCAAATATATTAATAATTATATTAAATATAAATGGTCTAAACAGTCCATTAAGAAAACAGAAATTTTCAGATTGGATTAAAAAGAAAGGCATGTTGATATGCTATTTACAGGATTACTACTTACAGGGTTACTACATTAAGTAGAATGATACCAATAGGATTATATAAAATGATAAAAAAAAAGATATAGAATGCTAAGCTTGATTATGAAAAACATTAAGTGGCTACATTAATATAAAAAGGTGAATTTTAAAATAATGATAAACTAGGATATTTTATATTATAAAGAGACTTTGTCAGGTTCTATTAACAAAATCAAATGTATATGCTTAAATTGATGAATATATGAATATATAATCATTGTTTGAGATGTTAATACTTCTTGTAATAATTGATAGAATAAGACTGGGTGTGGTGGTTCATGCCTATAATCCCAGCACTTTGGGAAGCCGAGGTGGGTGGATCACGTGAGGTCAGGAGTTTCAGATCAGCCTTGCTAACATGGTGAAACCCCTGTCTCTACTAAAAATATAAAAATTAGCTGGGTGTCATGGCATCCTCCCATAATCCCAGCTACTTAAGAGGCTGAGGCAGAAGAATCACTTGAACCAGGGAGGTAGAGGTTGTTGTGAGCCAAGGTCTCATCACTGCACTCCAGCCTGGGCAACAGAGTGAGACTCTGTCTCCAAAACATAAACAGATAAATAAAAATTGATAGAATAAGTAGGCAAAATATCAGATGGATTTGCGTATTTTATTACAACTCTATACTATCTTAACTGGATTCCCATTTATAGTGCTACAAATATGTATACATACTGATACACACTGAAATACTGCAGAATACATGCTATTTTCAAGTACACACAAAACTTTCTGTATAATTGACTACATTCTGGAACATAAAATAAATTACCAATTAATAGGATACAATTCTATTTTCTAACTTTTAACCTGCTGGTAAAAAGTTAATCCTTTTATAATTTTGAATTCATTCATGGTCACTAGTCATTAGAAGTTGAAAGAAATCAATGCAAGTGGAAATTTTATAAACATCTACTTTTGTGTAAATACTTCATATTTTTGTAATTATTTTCAGTGACAGAAAAGATTGAGGCTATCTGCAGTGCTAGTATTTCAAGTTTTCAATGTCTTTGTATCAAGTATAAATAAATATTTATTAGCTTCCAAATAAAACCATATGTTTTCACTTTTGTCATTTCCCTTTTAACTGTACTGACACCAGATCATTAAGCAATAAGGATGTCATGTCATCACAAAAATTAGAAACAACACAAAGTAAACAAACAATAGCAAAGTGGGGAGGTGACTGTGGGAGAGTTAGTGAAATCAGTTGCCTAAATTGATATCTACTAAGCACAAATTTGATATCAGGATACATTAAAAACAAGGCTTTATGTAAATTCCAGATTACACAACTGCATGCTCATTGTGACAGGTGAGGCCAATTCATTTGCCAGACTCTCTGTGCCTGCCTCTCTCCTCTCTGACCATCTTCCTGCTGCGAGTCAGTCTGACAGCATTCTAGTCACTATGTAAGGTCAGCCAGCTTCCCATTGGAACAAAGATATATGTGCTCTGTCAGTCTTCTCAGAATAACAATGTTCCATGTAAATATTGCTATAGCTTTAAGAGTACAAAGCACCCAGAAATGTTCTCTCAAGGCAGTATAGAGAAAAAGCTAACATTTATACTATTTATTTACTTAATTTTTTATTATATACATTGTCCAAGAGTTTCTGTTCCAGGAGAAATCAACCATGTAACGAACTGTCTAGAGAAAGATAGGTTTTGAAGAAACATCAGTAAGAATTATTTCGTCTTGGGAAAGAAATGCTTTCCAAAAGTAATCATCTGAAAGCTTTTAGCAGTCTTTCGATTCTAATGCAAATTTCCGTTTAAAATTTTACTCCAAAATTATTCAAATATTAAAAGTGTCTTCAAAATCTGAAGCTATTTTATAGGTCATTACACATTTACTGAGAGATTAATTATTTATAGTACATTGTGTATAATCATAAAAATGTAGTCATTATGGAGATGTATACTTGACAGAAAAAAATAATATAATAGTAAACATTCATTTATACTGTACAAAATAATTATAGGCCAGGATATTCTGATTAACTTACAATTGACAAATGTTTAGAGAATTGGGAAGTGTAAGTAGTATTTTATCTTATCATGTATATAAAAAATTATCATAAAATAAGTCTGATTTTCACAAACTATCGTAAATATTTCATGTGTAATGTTGTAAATAAGTACTGTTTATATCAATTGCCATTTTCTACTAAGGGAGTAAATAATTCTGTTAGAGTTTTCCCTTGTTTCATTAGGTTCAGAGTTAATATGATTCAAATAAAATTGCCATTCTCTAAAAGTTTAAAATAAGATTCTGTTATATGAAAAACAGAAGTCATAGCAGTTTTGGTGTGTTTAAAATAATGTATTTTAGAAAGCAGACTTACACTTTTAAATTAATTTCAGTGCCAGTCATAGAAAGGGAGATGCTTTATGAAGGTATAACAGTGTCAATGTGAATGTAATTTACTGTTTGCAACGCATCACAGGAGTCCACAGATGGCCACAAGAAATAGCCCGACCCCCTGCAAGTCTCAGAAAGCTTGCTTAGATTAGCAGGAAATGTATTTGTCTTCTCAATCAATTCATATTTAGTTAAAAACATACCATTTCTTATTGTTATTTTAATGCAAGAAAGCACAGGTTTAGCTTTCACCTTTCTTATTCAATATAAATGAGACAAACTTTTCCCTAGAACATAAAAATAAAATGGCATTTTAAAAAGGGAAGACTTTTTAATCCCTTTTAAAAAATACAGGTAACTTAAGATGAAAAATGTTTTTAAAGAAACTTGAAAACAACTGTTCTTTTTATCAGAACAATATATTAAAAAGAATTTTAGGGAAGATAGACTTATACAACTAAAAACATTCAGGTGAATGTCTTTGAAATGTTTTAACATTATGGATCTAGAAACACACACACACACACACACACAGACACACACAGACACACACAGACACACACACACACACACACAGACACACACACACACACACACACACACACACACACACACACACACACACACACACACACACACACACACACACACCCATTTGTTCCAGACGCTAGATAGTGCATCTATGCTCAGTCTTTGAGGATGCCCTCCCAGCAGAATCTGAGTAGAATTCTCAGTGGTGGTTTTGACCTAAAAATAATTCTGGATTTGGATTCTCCAGAGATTCACCTGCTCTCTCATTATGTCAGTTTCAGAATTTATGAATCATTTTTGTTGACAGGCACTTGATTTGCCCTTTTCAGGTCTAGGGTTGGTTGTCTTCTGTAAGTGTTGTCAGATTGTTAATGGTCTTATTTTAATCCTCCAGGGACAAATGTGTAGTTCTTTGGTTTCTAAGAGCTTGCTTTAATCTTTGTTGTTGTTGTTGTTGCTTGTAACAGGATAACTAAACTGGGTAATTTATCAAGAAAAAATAATTCTTACAGTTGTAGAGGGTGAGATGTCCAAGGCAGAGGGGCTGCCTCGGGTAAACCCTTCCTGCTGATGAGGACCCCGTAGTGTTCTGAGACAGTGCAGAGCATCTCATGGTTAGGGGGTGGAGCTTTTCACGTGCTGTCTCAGGTGCTATCTCACTGGAGGCTTTTTCTTATAAAGCAACCAGTTCCCTTTCCTTAACCTATTAATCTATGAAACCATTAATTCATTGATCTATGAATTGATTAATTTACTCAGGAAGTCAGAGCCCTCCTAATGCATTCATCTCTTAGAGGACCTAAGTTTCATTCCTGCCACATTGGGGAATAACTTTCAACATGAGTTTTGGAGTGACATTCAAACCATAACAGGGCTTTGTATATGAATAAACCTGTTGCTGTAGGAAGTTTACAGTTTGGAGCTAATTAAATCTAAGGTATTTGATACTGTTTTCTAAGGTATTCAAAACTTGATGTCTCTAATATGAGGCTATTAAGTTATTTAGTTTTCATAGCATTTTTCTCTCACAGGGTAGTGCTCAGAATTATTCCCATAATTTGAGATGTAGATAAACATATACATAAACTCAAAGGCTAGTTCATACTTATGAAGAAATTAACAGATATTGCTTTTTTTTAGTTTAGATATGTAAGCTAACACTTTTTACAAAAGACAAAATTGAATATACATTTTTATGACACTAAACTACTTGAGAGTTATATTTGAATAAATTAAGAAAAAAAATAAATACTTTTAAGTAGTAATTTCTGATAATGGATATATAGCTATTGATTTTTACTCATTAAGGGCTTGGAGTCTGACTTCAGAAAGACCAAAGTTCAAGCCTTGGCTGTAAGAGTAAACAGACTATGCGGCACTTGAGAATGTTACTTAATTTATTCAAGACTAATGTATTTATTTATAAAGAGAGGATAATAAGGATAAATTCTCATAAGATTTTTGAGATTTAAATTGTATAATTCACATAAAATTTCGGTGTAGTACATGACATATATTTTTAACTCCAAAATTAGCTGCTATTATCATCACATCATTATTACTATTGATTGAATTATTCATCTTTTTCTTCATGAATGATAAAATCACACATAGTGATTTTTCCAAATAGGTTTCTTCATATTCGTTAACTGAACTGAATAAAATATAAACACTAATTCTATTTTTTGTTACTCTAGGATCAAGTTACCTTTTTCTTCTCATTATCTGATCTTTAGTGCATTGATAAACATCCAGTCTTTGAAGGATTGATGTTGAGGGCAGAGTGACATAGTACTTCATGTTTCCTGGGTTCCATGCCCTTGATGATAATTGTATTCAAAAGAAATCTTAATGTGAAGAACTCAAATAACTTGAATAATATGGGCAAAGAATATGCAACATAATTACTACTTCCCACATGATTCTGACATAATAGGAAAAGATAAAATTTCTCTTTTTTTTAAGGAGGGTGGCCAAGTGTATAATCTTAGTTCTAAATCTGATTGCAGTACTATTTGGAAAAGATTTTAAAAAGCACTATATTTGGAGAAAGATATGATTTCTCCTTTGAAAGCTACAACAGGGGCTCAGCCTGACCCATGTCTTAAAATGCCTAATGGAACCTAACAATTTTACAGAAAGTGAAGTACTATTTCCCCCACTGTGATTTATTAGATGTACAGTTTTAAGTGACATTCCTACCTTTAAGAGCTTAATTATTTTCAGATGTCAGATGATAGTAATCATAACTGAGCATACTAGCTCACTAGAATCAAATAACCAAACTGCAAAAAGCAAAATGAAATCAAACATGTAAAAGTATACAAAGTACTCTATCTAAAAGATATTCTAATAATAACTGGTATATGATTTCAACTGTTTAAAGGCTTGGGGTTTTAATAGAAGTATATATACTTTGAATTACATATGTATGTGTTTGTATATATACATACATGTATAGTATATATATGGGATTCACTTCAAGACCTACATATTAACTTTGTTTAGTTTTCTTATACCAATGTCTTTTTATAGATTGGGAAGTTTATTTTCACATCTTTCTCTATTTCCATCAACTCCCTATATATAAAACTAGCAGTAGGGAGGAGAAGTCTAGTTCTCACTTGTTAGCACCTATCCCATCAGGCCTTTGCTGAAATAAAAAATGCCTGATGGACTTAAGCATTCATATCTTATTTTGGATCTTTCTGTGATAACCCTATCCCCTCATGATTCCTGATCATCCCACTTTCTCAACTCAAACTCAGGGTTTATATAGATTCCCCAATTCTCTGTCAGAAACTTCCCCGCTACTTACTGTAGAGAACAGATATTTGGATGTTCTTTTGGTAACATGTGGGGAGCTCAGTATTCTGTGAGATTGCTGTCAATATTACCTACATACTTTATGCAACAACTGTCCTGGTTTGCTGCTGGATGTGGAGTGGGCCCTTCTATGAGAGATTCACTTCCATACTCCACCCATTGGAATTTAGCCATAGGTAACTTTGGTTTTGGAAGTTTGAGGTTCCCTAATTTTTTTTTTTTTACTGAGGAAGAAACAAAAAACCCTTTTAAGATATCCACATGAAGAAGAGTGATCCCCATTAAGCACCCACCCTATTTTTTTTTTTTTGAGTTAGAGTCTTGCTCTGTTGGCAGGCTGGAGTGCAGTGGCACAATCTCAGCTCACTGCAACCTCTGCCTCCCAGGTTCAAGCGATTCTCCTGCCTCAGCCTCCTGCGTATAAGCTACTTTACCTTTAGCTATCCTGTAAGTACACCGACTCTCCCTTTTAAACCAGAAAAGCTCACTCTTACATACTGGTGCCTTTCCCTGAACCCTGTTTAATCAAAGGGAAGTTTAATGAAAGTTCCCTTTGATTAAATGTTATATTTTGCTTTAACAAAGACAAACTTGGAGTTGAAATAATGTCATTCATCTTTTCTCTCTCACAACCTCAGTTCTTTATAAATAATTACAGCTTTGCTTTCAAAACTCTATATTAAAATATTAAACATCTGATTAGAAGATAAGTTGACTTATTTCTTCTTTTTTAGAAGGTCATTTTATCAGCTCCTCTTCCTAAAGTGAATTAATAAGGGCCCATTAGGTAATGAATGTCATCGACTCTTAGTAGAAAGAAAAGATACAGGGGTCATAGACGCCTGTTAAGGCTGCCATAAATAAGTACCTTAAGGTGACTTAAACAGCAGAAACATAGAGTCTCACAGATGTGGAGGCTAGAAATAAAGTTGCTGGCAGTATTGTTTCTTTCCAAGTGCTTTGAGGGAGAATCTTTTCTATGCCTCTCTCCTGCTATTTTGTGTTTCTTGGCAAGCTTCAGTGCATGAATGTCTGTCTGCATGTTCACAAAGTTTTCTCCCTCCGTGTGTGTGTCTATGTCCAAATTGTTTCTTTCTATAAGGACACAATCCATATTGTGTTAGAAGGCCTATCAAACTCCAGTATGACCTCTTCTCAACATTTTATGACATTCAGTTGTTCTGAAATATAGAACTTCGACATATGAATTTTAGGGAAAGGACACACAATTCAACCTAAAACAAGCCACAAAGACAAAACTCTTAGTTAATACATCTGGTCTGTCTTGCTATGAATTATCCTTAGTACTTTATTCGCTGTAGCTTTTCTTTACTATCACAGACCATGCAATTCTTTGTAATTTAACTTGTAGCCAAAGTGCTAATTTCTATTCATTGAGTCCTATGTATCCAAGCAAAAAGGGTGCTGTAGCGTATCTGTATATGAGAAAGCTATGTTTACCCACATATATATGTGAAAGTGATATTAGAAGAAAGAACATAATAAAAATTACACAATGAAGAATGTACCATTATTGTTTCCATACATTAGATAAGAACTAACATTCAATTATTTGAGCTTTTGAAAATTTTCTTTTTATATCCTTTCTAACATTCAACATATAGCAGACACCAGAAACCTGTAGAACATCTTATTCCTACATAAATTACTCTGCTTCTTTCTCATGAATTAAACAAATTTTAGTTTGAAAAATACATTTAAACAAACTTGTAGTTTGAAAAGTAAAGAGCTTATTAAGTTAAATTAGTAGTTAACACAGCTTATTCTTTCAGCACTACATAGATATGCTACTCATTCTTCTTTAATCCAGAGTATTTTTATAAGAAATAATATTCTCATATCTTTTCTGTATATTGCATTATCAAAAAAAAATGAGTACATGTTTTTCATTTACCTTATATAAAAGTATTTTTATAATGCTCTATAATTTCTCAAACTATATAAATTATGGAATAAGAAGCATATTATCTTTACCTCTCTCTGCCAACAATTGAGAATAATTCATAAAAAGCATAAGATAGAAAAACAAAAGTTGTATATTCATAACAATTACTGCATCAAGTATTTCTGTGAAAGGCAGTAGACATCAAAATATTTTT
Source organism: Cheracebus regulus (assembly GCA_963574635.1). NCBI lineage: Eukaryota > Metazoa > Chordata > Mammalia > Primates > Pitheciidae > Cheracebus > Cheracebus regulus. Next base: position 46,495 of record CAUYQU010058889.1, on the reverse strand, counting down.
TCGAATATTCCTAATTTTCTCACTCTTTTAACACATGAATGAAAGCTTGAATGTATACAGGATTTTAGGGTCATAACATTTCTCCAAAGAATTACCATAGTAATTCTGAATTATTTTCTTTGTAATTGATATTTTGAAGGAATAAATGTGTGCCTACCTTGATTTTATCTTGTTGAAAGTAACCCATTTTTACTCATACAATTTATTTTAGAAAGCAAAAAGGAAAAGGTCAATTTATAGGAAAAACATTATGAAGATATTTGTTGCAGCTGTCAGGAAACAATGATCAATAAATATTTTCACATTTCTTCACACTCATGGTTTACTGGGAAAAGATTACTGACAACCTATGTTAAAGAATGACTGAAGGAAAAACAAGCCTTGGAAATTAAATATAGGGACCTTCTGAGAGATTTATAAATAATTTTCCCTGAAGCCATTTGTTTACATTCCAGGCTTTATAAACCTAGAGACCTTCTGCTCTCTCTAGAGAGCGCTTATTTTTATCTAAAGCAAACATCAATTTATTTTCATCTTTAGAGAGGTAGATTGCCAGCTACCTTATATAAGTTCCCAATTTAATAGGTCTGGAGTTATCCTCCTCTGATACATACCCTGAAATATATGCAGTGATTCTCTTATTTTTTTCACTCCATGGGAATTTGGAATATGTGGAACTGGACAAAATGTTCTGTTAGTAATTTATTCACCACCTATGATTCACCACTTTATAGTAATGTATAATTGTGAAGGTAGGGCAACATCTCAAACCATTCTTTCTGTTTCAGAATTTTCTATATTATTTAAATTATTTACAAAAGCAGAAAGAGGGAAGAAAGTGTAGGAATGAATAAAAAGTGGAAAGAAAAGTTGCATCTAAATATCATATTTAATGAAAAAGCTAACTAGATGGATGCAAAATTTTTAAAAAATGTAAACCCTTTAAAGTAAGATCCAGATACATATGGACAGAACAATCTTGATGAAACTTGTAGTTTTTTTCTACATTACAAATGTAGAGAGATGTAATGTAGAAAAAAGATTACCAAATAATATAGAGAGTTTGATACAATTTACATTAAATGTAGTTTGCCCTTGAAGTGTTATTTAAGGATATTCATGACTGCTCAAAATGACTAGAAAAACACAAGATAATGGATAGAACACTTAAGAAGTGTTAATCAAAAATTAGTGAGTAGTTTATGAGATACAAGTAATATCTCATATCAATGTGTGTGTTTGTGTGTACACGTGTATAATGATTAAAGAAGTTCCCTGTGAGATAGAATTTGTGATATGCTTACGTATATATTGCAAGTTAGTAATATTTAAGACATGTTAAAGGTAGATGAAATAAGGGGAAAAAAAAGAGTGCTACTTTCAAATAGATATAAAGGGAAGGATAAAGTTATAGGCTATGGTTATGGCAACACTGGGCTGACAGTTATTACTTCTAAATTGGCCATCTGCTTGTGACTCCCATTATGTTATAATTTGGCCCCTCTTTGGCTCTTTCCAAGAAACAACTAACTACCAGTCACTTCATTAGACTAATTAGTGAGTTACAGCTATGAACGAGACTGCTTGCCCTGGCATCTCTTTGATAGAAAAATTATATTTGTGTTGGCACCATCATTCTGTTGGACCCCTCACTCAAACCTTAAATCTGGTCCCCATTAATCACCATCAATTGGAAAGACTGATATGGTGGAGAGAATCGACATAAAAATAAACGTTGCATAACCTAAGGTTCAGGTAGCATAATCTTTCATCCTATCCTATTGCTTTTTCCTCTTGCTTTTACTATATGGTTTTAACTGAGTTTATAAACCATGTCATCCAAGAATCTTAGTTTGGTCTGAGATCCCTTCTGTTCCATAACTTCTGAAGTAGCTTGCTTTACAATATGCTTTAAGGCCTCCATTACATAAAGATAATTTCTTACTTCATTAAAATATAAACCAATACTATATATTATTTTTATGCATACTATATTACCAAATAGATTATGAAGGGAAATACTGAATACATTAAAATTGCTATCATAAGGCAAAGGTGGAAGAATGTTATGAAGGTTCAGATGTACAGAGAAACTTAGCATTGTATTATTGTTCTTATTTCTAAGAAGGATATATCACTTGACTAAAGATTAATAAAACAACCATAACAGAGTTTCCTTTTTTGGTTTGGACTGGTCATTTTTAATAATCAGGTTAGTTAAAGTACTCAATCAAGAATGTGCTCTTTTATGGCTGTATAGTCTTCCATGGTGTATATGTACCACATTTTTAAATCCAATCAAGATGGTGTGATTTGCAGGAACATAAATGAAGCTGGGGGCTGTTCTCCTTATCAAACTAATGCAGAAACAGAAAATCAAGGACTGTATGTTTTCACTTATAAGTGGGAGCTAAATGATAAGAAATTATGCTGGCCAATATGGTGAAACCCCATCTCTACTAAAAAATACAAATATTAGCTGGGTGTGTTGGCACGCGCCTGTAGTCTCAGATAGTCAGAAGGCTGAGGCAGGAGAATTGCTTGAACCCAGGAGGTGGAGATTGCAGTGAGCCGAGATTGCACCACTGCACTCCAGCCTGGCGCCTGGTGACAGAGTCAGACTTTGTCTCAAAATAAATAAATAAATAAATAAAAATAAAAGAATAGAGGCAGAGGAGCAGAAAAGTTAACTATTGGGTGCTGTGCTTAATACCTGCATCTTCTACTACATTTAACTGTGGTTTTTATTCTAGTAATTCTAATCTGCTCTCTACAGGTGCCCTGTCACTATTGCTTCTATGGTTACACTGGTCTTCTTTGGGTTCCACAGCTTCACCATGCTTCTTTCAACTTTCTGACAATTGTATAAGCTTCTGTGTTTGCCTAGAATACTATTCTCAGCCAAATAATTTTATTTAACAATTTGTATTGTAAAAATAAATTTTAGACAAATGTCAGATACCATTTGAGAATTTATATGTGAGATACTAGGAAATAGTTGACAATGGAAGGAGAGAAAAAAACCCTACATGGCAAAACTAATTCACATTAATAGTACAATTATCGTGGTCAGAATCTACAAAGGATGAAGGATGATTATCCAATTGATGGTGCTGAATTATTTTCTAAATTACCTTTGAATCCTAATTTAAATGACTTACTGTTTTACTTGAGTTTTTGTACTTTGTAGAAGACCTTGCTCAATGTTAGTAGTCTAATTTAATGGCTATGAAATGATTTCTCTTTATTTTCTTCTGTTTGTTATGATTAGCTTCTCAAATTACTTAAATGAATTCTCATCTAACAAAATGCCCCATCCACCCAATGTGGCATCTGTTTTTAGTTGAGTGTTTTTGTAAGTTTCACAGCGTATCTACCTATCCATGTGGTTAGGTTTAATGCCAAGCTGATGGTCATGCTATGAGAATCATCATTCACAATCTTTTACTGATAAGCCACATGGAGATCCTACATGCAAAAGTTCTTACAGAAGTGTGCAGTCTGTGTGTATGTTTATGTTCATATATTTTGAGGCAAAGCTATAAGTATATTTTTCCCAGATCCCAGCTAATTTTTATATAAGAAATTAATGATTTTGAGCATATGTGCTAATTAACTTGCTTCTTGAAGCCTTTACTTACAATAGAGTTGACATGATCCATTTGACTTAAAAAAAGAGAGAAGCTTTGTGAGATTCCCTGTGTGCCAGCATGCACGCATAGTACTTTCCAGCTAGTATAACTATGAAATGGTATTACATGATAAAAGTCATCTCTTTTCACTGTTATTATGCTGAAATGTGTTAAGTCTCTGTTATCACAACTGCAAAAGTTAATGTGTGGACTGGACAGACAATCTGTATAATTTATTTTTGGTCATTTTCCCACTTATTTTATAAAAGCATTAGTTGCATTTTTTTCTTATGGGCCTAATGCAGATATTAAACCATATCTAGATCTTCAACTTATTTATGTCAAATTACCATAGTATCATAAAAGTTATATTACAGTTAAAATTCATTCTTAGATGCTACAATAGCTATATAAACCTAATCACATTATAGAAAACAGGAGGGTTTTTTTTCCATGCTGTAATAAGAGAAAAATAAAAGGTAACAAGTTTTTGTGAGAATGTGGAGAAAAGAAAATCCTTGCACACTGTTGTTGTGAATCAAAATTAGTATTACCAACGTAGATAATTACATGAAAATTTCTGAAAAAAATGAAAATAGAATCACCACATGATTCAGCAATCCTACTTCTGAGAATTTACCCAAAAGATTTAAAATCAGCATGTCCAAATTATATCTGTATTCCCATATTTATCATAGTGTTATTCACAATAGCCAAGTTATAAATTAACCTATGTGTTCATCAATGGATGAACATATAAAGAAAATATGGTATACATAAACAATTAGAATTGCTGATTCTATAACTTGGCTACTGTGAATAACACTACGATGAATACGGAATACTATTCAGTCATAGAAAAAGAAAGAAATGCTATCATTTGTAACAACATCGATGAAGTCGTACACTATAACGTGAAGTGAAATAACCCAGTCACAGAAAGGCAAATATTGCCTCTTCTCACTTATATGTGAAATCTATAACAATCTAATTCATAGAATAATAGAATAGAATAGTGGTTAACAAAGCCTAGGGGATGGAAGAAATGGGGAGATGATTATCCAAGCCTACAAAGCCTTAGCCAGGAAGATTAATTTTTACTTTTTCTTTGAGATCTATTGTACAGTGTGCTGAATACAGTTAAGAAAATGTACTGTACATTTTAAAGTAGCTGAGATGATAAATTTCAAATATTCTAATTTTAAAAATAAGTAATGGAGGTGAATATGTTGATTCGCTTGATTTAATTATTTTTCATTTATATATAAATCATAACATCATTTTGTGCCCCTTAAATATATATAACTATAATTTTTTATTATATAGAGAATATGATGCTATGATTGCATATTATCTTTTTTTAATGCATCTCTTTAGGTTATACCTAAATTCCCCTGAAAATAAAATTTCATGGACAGTCACCAATAATTTAATTTTTAATATAATATAATGTTTTTAGCTTAGACATAAAATTTTAAAATTTGTATCAATGAATTTATAAAAGATATACTTCTAAAATTAGTGTGTCATTCATAGCACAACACAGAAAATTATGTTTGAAGACATTTTCCATTTGACTTAGAGATGATGTTGCCCCTTTTCCTATGTCCATCTCTCACTATGGAAGCTCTATATCATCAAAGTGAATCATAGCAATGCCATGGAAACCACTGATATACTACTGTGGGCTTCACTTGATGCTACAAGGGATAACCAGCATATACAAATAGCTCTAAATTTCCAGTGTTTTCTACTGAAAAGTATAACTGGGAACAAAAATGATCAGTTTTTAGTTTTTTATTTAGCACCTTCAGTGGTACCTGTATTATCGCTGTGGTAGAGAAACATTTCTCTATTATATCTCCTGAAGAGATGTTTTCCCCCTCTTAGAATTTACATAATGAGAAAGTTATAAATCATAAATTAAAAGTTGAATTAAAGAAGCAGCAATATCGAAAATTTTGCTCATTTAAATACAGAAGAAAGTACAAATGGAGAAAATTATGCCTTTTACTTAGGAAACAAAATTAGAATGTTTAAATTCTACTCTAAAAAGCCACTGAATACCTAATGTAGATGACAGGGTAATGGCTGCAGCCAACCACCATGGCACATGTATACCTCTGTAACAAACCTGCGTGTTCTGCACATGTACCCCAGAACTTAAAGTACAATAAAAAAAAAGCCTGAATACAGATTAATTTTAGACAAGGTGTCCAAAAACTTTAAATTGGTAAAACTCTGGAAAACTCATTCTGAAAATAATAAAAAGCAACCCTCTTATAACCCATTTTCAGATTCTCAGTTATTTTGCCATATAGAGTAGATTTTGAAAAATAATATGCAAAATGCTTATATCAGAGATAACTATTTGAGTCATAGATCATCTTAAACCTTATTAGAATGAGAAATGGATTTCAGCCCTTATCAAATCTATTGTTTTAGGTACATTTTCACAAATTCTGTGCATTTAAGCTTAGCCAGAATGAGCAAGTGCCAAGCTCTCAAGTATATTAGCTGCTGATTATCTGTTCAGTGACAAGTGGCTGAACCAAGGACTTTTAAGTTGTCTTCTCTTTTCAAATATTCTATTAGACTATTTTAAACTGGTTACTGTTTATTTGTGTACATGTGCTTTAAGAATCACAAGAGGAAGATGCATAAATAATGACTATTAATAGTAAATTTTTTGTTGTTTCAATTGCTATATATTTTATTACAATTTTGTCATGAGATTTTTATAGCAACTATTAGATAGCTCACATTCATTCTGCATTTACTCTATTCCACATACTGAGGTAAGGGTTTTTGGTGGACAGTCTCTAAAACAGCCTTTAATATTTCCTGTCTTCTGATATTTACATCCTCAAATAATCCTCTCCCTTCGGGTGTGAGTAGGACCTGTGGCTTTCTTCTAAGTAATATAATGTGGCAAATACGATGGGATGCTACTGTGTAGTTATAGTATATTCTGTAAGACTCCATCTTGCTAATTAATTTACTCTCTTTCTATTGCTGGATTTGAATAAACACATTTTCATAAATTCAGTGGCCTTGTTGGAGAAGCCCACGTGGCAAAGAACTTCAGAAGGATTCTAGAAATTGAGTGTGGCCACTAGCAAGAAACGAAAACCTTCAGTTTTGTGGCCAAAAGGAAATGAATTATGCTAACTTGAGAAAGTTTGAAAAAAGTTCTTTCTCCAGTTGAGTTTGTGGTAAGACCAAAGTACAGGCTAACACATGCGTTACAGCCTAATAAGAATGTGAAGCAGAGAACCTAGCTAAGCCATGGACAGACTATAACCCACAGAAAACTGGAAGATAATGTGTATTATTTTTAAATTGCTTAATATTTGATGATATGTAACATGGCAATAAACAATTATTATATAGATTTACATATATTAACTGGCCAAATTTCCAATAACCTCATGAATCAGAAGCCTGTATTTTGCTGATGAGAAAACTAAAGGAAAAAGAGATTAAGTAATTTATTCAGATCAGTATCAGAGCTAACATTAGTAATGAGGACTGCTATTTCCATAGCCCTTGTTCTTAACAACCTGTTGTATTTCTTTGCTAAAATACCGTTTCTGAAAATTTGACTGATATATTAACCAAGAACACTAATGTTTCTTTATATGTTGATTCAATTTTATGAGTTATTTTTGTTCATTTAAATCTATTTTCTATGTTTTTTGACTAATACAACACAAAACATAAACGTTTTTACCATCAAGGCAAACATATTATCTAATATGAATATAAAACATTCAAATTATTTAATAAAATTAAATATATGGTTGTAAGTGTGCTGCATTAATTTATTATTAGGTTACCTGGGAGCTAAAAATACTGAATGGCCCTACATGGCTCTCAGGTAGTCTTCTCTACTAATATTTCAGACTGTTTTTACCTAGTAATCTTAGAGCAGCAAGAAAATGAGTAGAAAAAAGCAGGGCTTCTTGAGCCGTTACCCAGAATTTGCACAGAATTCACTTCTGCTACCTTCTGTTGGTTAATGCAAGTTTCAAATCCAAAACAAAGTCAAAAGATAGGGAAATGGAACCCACCTTTTAATGCAAGGAGCTGCAAATTATTTATGATAATTTTAGTCTTTCACCCCAAATTTTGAGGCTAACTCCTGAGCATATTATTTAAATAAAATATGTAAGAATTGCCTAGCCAAAGTAGAATGTTTAGAGGAAGGGCGTTCTAGTCAGAATACTATAATAAGATACACTACAGTATATCATAGAAGTTGAATCTACCTAATTTTAGAATGTCAAGATACAAAAGTAATACATCATCTCTGTAACATGGAGCATACTTTTGGGAGATATGAGAAATTATCTTGAGGCAAGTGTATCTTCTAACTGTACCCTGAATTATTAAACAACAGAGAAAGAATGTCATGTGTGATGATAAATATAGGTGAGCAAAAGAAATTAATGGGAATATTTTTTATGGAAAGGAGAATATATTTCCTACATACTTATATTAGAGAGGCATATATGTTTCATAACTCCCATATGACCTCTTTTTTATTTACTTATAAAAATATACAAATTAAAAAATGTTCTTCTAGGGTACAGTTATTTTAACATACATATTTATATGCCTCTACAAATTCTATTGAAGTCCTTAATAGAGTAAAGGTTTTTAATAAATATTAGCTTGAATGTAATCAGATGTATTTCTTGTTTCTAACTGGAGAAGGAAAAACAAGTATTTTAGTCAGGTGGCGTTACTCAAAATTCTGGCAGAATTTTTTATTTTTTTAATTTTTATTATTTATTTATTTATTTTTGAGACAGAGTCCTGCTCATTCGCAGGCTGGAGTGCAATGGCGCGATCCCGGCTCACTGCAACTTCCGTTTTCCAGTTTCAAGCAATTCTGCCTCAGCCTCCCGAGTAGCTGGTACTACAGGCACGCACCACCACGCCTGGCGAATTTTTTGTACTTTTAGTAGAGATGGGGTTACACTATGTTGACAAGGATGGTCTTGATCTCTTGACCTCGTGAACTGCCCGCCTCGGCCTCCCAAAGTGCTGGGATTACATTCATGAGCCACCGCGCCCAGCCCAGGCAGAATTTTAAGATGGCCTCTGAAGACTGATGCCTTCTGGTAGATATGCTCTTCATAATCTCAGGCATGGCGATTTTGATGGGTCATATTCCCATATTTAGGATACACTGTATGTCACAAGGGACTTTTAGAAAAGGGAAATTATCTGGCTCATGCCTGTAATCTCAGCACTTTGGGAGGCCAAGGTGAGTGGATCACGAGGTAAAGAGATCGAGACCATGCTGGCCAACATAATGAAACCCCATCTCTACTAACAGTACAAAAATTAGCCAGGTGTGTTGGTGTGAGCCTGTAGTCTCAGCTACTCGGGAGGCTGAGAGGCAGGAGAATCCCTTGAACTCAGGAGGCGGAGGTTGCAGTGAGTCGAGATCACGCCACTGCACTCCAGCCTGGTGACAGAGTGAGACTCTGTCAGGGGGACAAAAAAAAAAAAAAAAAAAAAAAAAGGAGACAGCCAGCCTTGACCTAATTACATGAGCCCTTTAAACCTGGATTTTGAGGTCAGAGACAGAAGTAAGGGATTCTAAGCACGAGAGAGATTCAACAATGTCAGAAAGTTTCTGCTGCTGACTTTAAAGGTAAAAGGCATAACCCCTCAGTCCTTAGAGAATGTGAATCTAGGAACTGAATTCTACCAATAATCTGAAGGAGCTTGGAAGAGATTCTAGCTCCAGGTGAGACATTACCTGTGACACAGTGATTTCCACCATATAAGACCCTAAGCAGGGAAGCCTGGTACACTCTGTTTGGTCTGATTTCTGTCATAGAGACTATGAGCTAATACACTGGTATTGTTTCAAGCTGCTATGATTGTAGTAATTTGTTACAGGATCAATAGAAAAATAATGCATCCAGTGAATAATTAATATTACCATGAGAAGATAAAAACTACATTCATAGTTTACTGTTACCTCACTCTTCTATATCCTATACAAAATAATATATTTTAGACTCTAAGGTTAGTTAAATACCATGGGGTTTATTTTCTACAAACTTCCCTGTCAACAGTTACAGGCCACAAGGCAAAATACCTGGCTTTCTAAAAGATAACATCAATTGCTCTTAAAAAATTGTGTCAATATTAATTTAAGAGGTCTTTTGCACAAATGCTAGTAGTGATCAATTGATTTTCTTCTTCTCATTCAGTTTAAAGAATATATAGTATACATCAGTTGAAATTATGTATGTGAACATTTATGTTTCCAATGGTTATTGTGGTTATCATCCACAAGATGAATGTAAATGACAATTTGACAATGCATGTTTTAAATCTGCAGAACAAAGAGATAGAATCAAATATAATCTAGGTGACAAAAGGTTTCTGCACTGATCATACCACTAAATTTTAGTGTGTTTTTGAGCAGAATGTGTTTCTTTCCCAGAGTAACTACTGATCTGTGTACTACTTTCTTCCAATAAATGGCTTCACATTAAACTCAACTAACTCAATTCAACATTTCATCACCATGAAAACTTACCATCTTCATTTAAATGACTGTAAATTGTATTCTCGTGTTTTCCCCAGAGTTCAATTAAAATTTAGTCCTCAAATAAAGTATATATTTTATATCTAACTAGAGTAAACTCAACTCTGATATACTTATATTGTTTTATAATACTTATGTTCCATCTCATTTCCATCATAAGTTCATATTTCTTTATAATTATTTGTAATACAATACTTGCTATGTTCAAAATATGTTGAAAATTTAAAAAGTATTTTATTATTGATTTCAGCTACTTTACCCACATTTTACATCAGAGGTCTTATTCCTTCTGTTAAAGCGATGAGGTTTTTGCCTTAAGAAATTTACATGCTAGTGAAAGAAGATGACAATTAAAACATGAACTAATAATGAGACTATAATTTCTGATTGTGAGGAATGCTATGCAAAGGTATAAAACAAGAAAGAAGGATAAACAAGAGCATGAATGGAATATTTTAGATTGGGTGGACAGAGGGGAGCAGCTATGTGAGGAGATAACAAAGTCATGAGTAAGGGTCAAGTAAAGATTGAAAATAAAAGACACATGTTACAACAAATAAAATGGTCCTTGGCAGGGACAAATTTGCAACATATGATAAATAGAAGAAAAAGACAGAAAACCTGGGACATAAGAAGAAAGGGGAAGAATGCTTTTATGGGAAGTCACACATGAAAGAATGAAAGAAATCATGGCCTTTAAAAAAGAAACCTATGTGTGATGTCAAATTACATATAAAGAAAGGATTTAATTTATTTCAACCTTATAATGCTCAAATTATACTGCTGTATAGAAAAATGTGCTAGGGAAAAGAGAAGAAAGGGAGTTGTTTATGGCTACTGATTTACTCCAAGGAATGGAGTACATTTAGTCCAACCATAAAAAATGAGGATTTTGTCATTTATCAGAGCAACAGTATAAGTGATGAGACATAGTTGAATTTAAGAGATATATTTTGAAAATAGAGTTGAAGAGAAGTTTAAGCTGATGGCTTACAGGTAGGTGGTCAGTCTAAAAGAAATCAAAGATAACTAACTTAATTGGGATTTCTCTAAAATTCCCTGAGAAGAATATTAGAGTTTTAGATTTTTAATGAATTAATCTCATAAAAGACATGTGAAGGAGTGAGGAGAGTGAGACAGACAAGGAAGACAAGGCAACATAAATATGTGTTAATCTTCGAAATTGATTCTGTTGAGATCTCTAGGGGAATGTGTAGAATGCCTTTTTATGTGTCTTGTATAGCCATATAAAAGACAACACTGGGCAGAAAAAGCGAGCTTTTCTTCCTGGTTTATGGGCAATGGTACCTTTGGACATTCAGTTCTCCACTACACACACACTTCTAAGCGGTGCTTATTGTGGTCAAGTGGCTACCAAAAGCCGTCTGATGATTTTGATATTTGGGACATCAATATTGGGTAAATAGTAGGGACATCAATATTGGGTAATAGTAGTTGCAATGTGAAAGACGGCAGAAGCACAGATTTGGAGAGAGCGTAAATCATGCTTCAATTTTTGGAGATACACTGAGTAGGCAATTGGGTATATAGGTCTAATGCTTAATTTAGAGATCAAGGCTAAAATTATAAATGTAAAAGTTACTAGCTTATAAATGAATTTTAAAGTTATGGTACAGGATGAGAAGAACTATGGAGAGAATGTTATAGAAAAGAAACATTACCTGAGAATTGAGACCAGGAGCAATACAATATTTAAAGTTAGGGTTAGAAGGAGGAATTAGTAAAAGAGATAATGACACCATAAAGCCAGGCAAGATTCTGAAGCCACAAAAACAAAACTTTTACATAAAGTTTCTGCTGAGTCACCCTGACAGAGTGAACTCAGTTTACCTCACCTGTACAAAAGTCTTCTTTTTCACATTTTGTACCCCAAAACTTTATTTTCCTTTCCTTCACAGCATACAGTCATACCTAAGATTACAAATTATTTTCTTCATTTTGTTATCTCTCTTTTCCCTTCTAGAATGTAGTTTCCACCCGACACATACATTGTCTTTATTGACATCCTCTCCTGCCTAGAACAGTGCTTCACATCAAGTAGATGGTGGGGCACAGTGGCTCACAGGTGTAATCTTAGCACTTTGAGAGGCCAAGGCAGGCAGATCACTTGAGGTCAGGAATTCAAGACCAACCTGGCCAAAATGGTGAAAACCCTTCTCTACTAAAAATACAAAAATTAGCCAAGTAGAATGACACACATCTATAATCCCAGCTCCTCAGTAGGCTTAGGCCTCAGAATTGCTTGAAAGTGGGAAGTAGAGGTTGCAGTAAGCCAAAATAACACCCACTCCACTCCAAACTGGGTGACAGAGTAAGACTCTGTCTCAAAAACAAACAAGCAAGCAAAAAAATCACATCAAGTAGACATTCATTAAATATTAGACAACATGATGCTTAAAACCACTGACTGGTTAGCTATGCTAAAAGCTGACCAAACATCAAAATGTGAGAAAGTAAAGGTAGGAAGCATGGACAACTTGCTTGAGTATTTGTCTATGATATAGAACAAAACAGAACAGTAGCTAGAAAGCGAGGGTTGAATTTTTCATCAAGAATGTTCCAGCATACACTATATCTTCAGAAATATTCAGAAGAGAGAGGAAACCATAATGTACTAGAGGAGCTAATTACAGAAGACATTTAATAGGTAAGAGAATACCCTTATCCGATGGATGGCCCACACTTCTCATAAAACTAGAATGAAGGCAAAATTTTTAAGTAAGATTCAGAATTTGTAGGTAAGCTAGGCTAGTAAAATTTGAGGTGGGGAAATAAGATTGTAATGTTACTGAGTTTATTTTCTTAGTGAAATTAAAAGCATGGTCACACGTTACATTATGAGAGAAAAGTTGTCATGTTTTTGGACATCTGAGGACTGAGGAGATGGTGTAAAAGTAACAAAGACAGAGAAACTAAAAAAACTAGGAATATGTAATAAACCCATAAACTAAGAAACACTTTCAGAGTTCATAGCCCGGGAATACAGACCTAATAAAAAACAGAGATTTAGTCATTAAAGTATAGAATTGTTTATCTCCTCCACCTTTTCTGACCACATCAACAGAAGTTTAGCATTGCAGTCATGGATTACAGCTGGCACGAATACAACTCTCCAGCTCCATTTAAGAAGGTGTTCCTAGGGAAACCCCAAGACAACAGGAGAAACATAAACAAACACACTTGAGAAATTCAAAACTCCTGGCAAATACAGCTACAGTAAACCTTAAAAAATAGTCCAATTTCTAGGCAGATTAGCAGAAAAGAGTACACTAATGCTATTTACCTCAATGCCTTTTACCCAATACTTCATGTCTGGAATGTGGCATTAAAAATACAAGAAATGCTAAGAGGCAAGAAAAAACACAGTTTGAAGAGAAGACCTCACTCAGCCTGGAGCCAGATTCAGATATTACATAGATTTTGGAATTATCAGACAATTTTTAAAAATCTATTTTAATAGCTAAGTCTCTAATAGAAAGAGTAGACAGAAGGCAAGAACTTATAGATAATTATATTAGTCTAAAATGTAATTCTGTCTCCAAAGAAACTGAGCCAGGAATATTGAAATAAAACTGAGGAACATTTTTGATGGAATCCACAGTATACTGGACATGGCAGAGAAAAGAATTAGTGAGCTTGAAACAGATAAATAGAAACTTCTTTACTGAGATATAAGGAGAAACAGGACATTTTCCAAGATCTGTGAGATAATTGAGACAATTTCAAGAGTTTTTTTCCTGTTTGTTTGAATGTAAACACTTGATTATGAAGTAAAAGAGAAAAAGGACAACTATTTGAAGTGACAATTGGTAAGAGTTAATGACAGTCAACACCCCACATATTCAGGACTATCAAGGAAAACCAAAGAAGACAAACATCAAAATGCCTACATATAGTCACTTAATATTTAAATAGCAGAAAACCAGTGAAAAAGAGAAAATATCAAAATCAGAGGAATAACATAAATATATACATAAGTATAAATATAAATCAGAGAAATCAGAGCAACAAAATATATATATACACATTACCTTTTGAGTAATACACACACACACACACACACATTACCTATTGAGTTATGACTTAGAGTAGACTTCTTATAAGAAAGCATGCAAGTAAGAATAAACAAAACATCTAAAGTGTTGATTAAAAAAACAAAACATCCAAACCACCAAACTAAAATTATATTTCAAATGAAATTATTCTTCTATAAGAAAAAGTAGACTTTTTCAGACATACATACACATGGACTTACACACACATATACACACACACACATGAACACACACAGTCACAACTGAGGGAAATTATCACCAGTAGAACTTCTCTGCAAAGATGTTAATAAGAAGTTCTTTGGGGAGAAGAAAAATAACCTAGGCCAGAAACTCAAATCTAGCAAACAAAAGAGCAGCAGAGAAAGAAGGTAAATGAATAAAATTAAACAAAGTTGACATTTTTCTTATTCTTAATTTATTTAAAAGATAACCCTGTGTGCAAAGTAATAATGGTAACAATGTATTGAATGATTAGCACATACAAATAAATGATGTAAATGTGACAATAATATCTTCAGTGATGAAAGGGAAGAACCGGGAATGCAGTTGTAATTTACCTTCATTATCCATGAAGTAGTATAATGTTAATTTATGATGAAATAAGATTTGTCAAACATGTATATTGGAAATTCTAGAACAATCATTAAAAATTTTTAAAATAAGTAACATTAATATGCCTAGGGATGAGATAAAATGGAGCCATGAAAAAGTTACAACCAGAAAAGATTAAAAACTGAAGAAAAAAAAAACAATAAATAATTGGACACATAGAAATTAGTTACAAACATACCCTAAACACCTGACACTACAATCTTCATTTCTATTTTGGTTTTCGCTTTTTTGAGGTAGGCTTTGTTTCTCCCTTGCTGGAGTGCAGTGGCATGACCATCGCCCACTGCAGCCTCAACCTCCTAGGCACAAGGGATCCTTCCACCTCAGCCTCCCCAATAGCTAGGAATACAGGTATTAGCTACCATGCTTGGCTATTTTTTTTTAAGTTTCTTAAGAGGTGAGGTCTATTTATGTTGGCCATGCTCCCCATGTTGATCTCAAATCTTGGGCTCAAGCAATCCTCCCACCTTGGCTTCCAAGAAGTGCTGGGATTATAAGCATGAGCCAGTATGTGTCGCCTAAACTCTTCATGTCTAATGTCATTCTCCAATAAAAGGAGATAGTATTCCTTGAAGAAACAGCTGACTCTACCACTAAGAAAGAAAAGATACAAGAAGAGCTGGTGCATTTCCCAGAGTGCCATGATGTAAAGCATGCTCAAATCACACCACACACACACACACACACACACACACACACACACACACACACACACACACACACACACACACACAAATTGATTGTGATATGTCAAAGGTACACAGAATCCAACAGAAAGAGCTCTCATTGGCTACATCTGAAAAAAGTTGAAGAACAAAATAAATTGTATTCAAATATAACACGTAATAAAATATATATCCATCAGTTCATACTGATATAAGCAATTCAATAAATAAATGAATGAATGGAAGTGAAGAAACAAATCTCCCATGCAGAAGAGTCTCAAATAATTTAGGTAGCGCTCAAGAAAGTGGAACATTAACTGTAATTATTAGATATGAGCTACATGTAGAAATGTCCTTCTAGATGAATATGATAAAAAGAATAAAAAGGATACCTTCACAATGCAGAAACCTGACAAAACTACCTCAGCCAGGATATCAAGGTAAATATCAACAGTAATATGTCAGGTTGATAGTTTGTAGCATTGATATGATATTCAGGATAATGACATTTCACATCTGTGCTTTTCTTCCCCAAATCTCATAACCCCAGTCAAATTATTAGAAAAACACCAGACAAATCCTACTGAATAATATTCCACAAAATGCCTGACAAATTATTTTCAAAATGGTTAAGGTCACTGAAAACAAGAAAAGTCAGAAATTGTCAAAATTAAGGTAGCCTAATGTGACATGACTACTAAATACAATGCAATATCCTGAATGGGATTATGCATGAAACACAAAAAGAAAATATGAATAAAGCAGGGAATTTACATAACAATATAAAAATCAATATTATTTCAGTAATTGCAATGAGTATACCATACTTACATAAGAGTTTAATAATAGGGGGAACTTATAGCAGGGTACTTGGAAATTGGAAACTATTATGATATCTTCAGTTTTTCAACAAATTTAAAATTGTTCTAAAATCATTTATTAAAGTAAAAGACAATAAGTAGTGGAGTGTGTGATAAAATTTATTTAGATTGTATTTTAGAGAAAGATGATAACTAAATTCAAGGTCTCATCTTAGGGTTGATAGATTTTTAGGAAATTTTCAGTGATGACACAGCAATGAATTAAGTCACAGTAGCAGGTAGGGAGGCCATCTGTTGGCCTCTTTTAAAACGAGCAAAATAGGCGGAGTGGCATGTGCCTATAATCCCAGCTACTTGGGAAGCTGAGGCATGAGAATCTGTTGAACCTGGGAGACAGAGGTCGCAGTCGGCCCAGACTGCGCCATTGCACTCCAACCTGGGTGATGGATTGAGACTCTGTTTTTTTTTTTTTTTCTGTTTTTAAAAAAAGTACAAAAACTATGTGTCACTTAAAAGCCTAATACATGTGGGTGCAGAAGAGAAGTAGTTATATTCTCTTTATTTTTTGGTTTGTATTTTTGTTTTTGTAGTTAAAATAGAGTACATGTACAACTATCAAGTGTAATAGAAAACAGACACTAGAAACATTAAGCCCAAGTAATACAGAACCCATACTATGCTTCCCACCATGACACACACACTAACTTTAATAGAAACATTATTTATACTCATTCAGATACATTTCAGAGATGATTTCCTGCATAAGTCTTCACTTATTTACATCTTTTTACATACAAATTATATTTGTAAATTTGGTTGTTTTCCTTCTGCTTTGAATAGTCATTTTTTAGGTACAGTTTACAGAAATATTATTGTCTGACAGAATGAAAATTATAATGCTTGGCTTGAAATAAAAGGGAGCATTTAGCATTGTGGATATGGAAAACAGAATTGGTGTGTATGGCATATTTTTTGAGATCATTTATGAATTGGTCCACCTTTTTTTGTTTCAATTTTTATTGTTCCAAGTTTTATTAAGGAGAATTCACAATTTTATTTTCTGATATAACAACTTCAAGTATCCCATTAGCAGAGTGATTTCATTTTTATTTAATGTGGTGGAAAAGAATTACTTCTTCTGGCATTTGTTACAAGGATCCTTTCTATTTTGATTTCTATTTGTAAATTCTGAATTTGCCTCAAGGTCTGACAAAATCCAGAATTTGTACTGAGTTTATTCACATGTAGGAAAGGGAATTGGAAAGTAAATTTGATCTGCTGAGACTTAGATAGGCTTATTATCTTTAATATGTTATGTACTCAAATATTGACTAAGTAAAATTTTCTTTTTTTTTTTTTTGTAAAATTTTCTGAGAAGAATAAAGGGCTTGTATTCTTAAGTTTCATTGTCAAAGTAATTCTAAGTTACTATGCATTTTAAGTTAAAATTTATGCAAATATATTACTATTAATGAGAGATAAAGAAGGAAAATATGTTAATGAGTGTTACAATATCTAAGTAGAATATAAAATAAATACCTTAATATTTAAATAGCACATATCTGAAAATCTGTATAATATTCAAATGCAACTTTAAATAAGTTAATAAAACATACTAATTACTATGTGATATCAAGTAAAATGCTAAACATGAGAGTTTGATGTTGAAGTATGCTCTAGACACATTAAGATTTAAAAACATAAAATTGGCCACAGGGCAGGAAAACACCATTAAAAATAAATTAATAGAATTATGAATAAAGAAACTGTAGTTGCACATTTTTCATAAATGAGGCACAGGTAGAGTTGTGGAGGATCCATCCACTTCCGAGAAAACAGAGAGAAATAAAAAGTCACATGATCCCAGAAAACTATAAAATATCAGAAAGATGAAGTCAAGGACATAAAATATTACAACAGAATTAGAAACCGAAGTTATAGCAGGAAATGATCCCATGGTTTGTACAAATAGTGAATTTAGAATCCAACAGGACTGGTATAGAATGCATGGATAAAATAGAAGAAGCTAAGGTTAGAGATGGTATAGCTGTGAGTCAATAATGAGATTCTTTATATAATTATTTATGTTTCATTTTGAGAAACAAACTTTATCAACTAAAATACATCATTTATATGTAGTTTCTTTAGTCTTTAGACTTATACTTGCCAGTCATACATCATTTTGCAATGTTATTTGGTGTATTAGTCTGTTGTCACACTGCTGTAAAGATACTACCTGAGACTGCATGATTTATAAACAAAGGAGGTTTAATTGACTCATGGTTCTGAATGGCTGGGGAGACGTCAGGAAACTTACAGTCATGGCAGAAGGGAAAGCAGCTACATCTTACATGGCTGCAGGCAAGAAAGAGAGAAGAGTGAAGGAAGAACTTCCAAAAACTTATAAAACCTTCAGATCTCATGAGAACTTACTATCACAAGAACATCATGGTTAAACCAGATCCAATCATCTCTCCGCTTAACACATGGGAATTATAGGTCCCTTCCTCAACACGTGGTGATTAGAATTTGAGATGAGATTTGGGTGGGGACACAGCCAAACCATATCACTTAGGTGGCTTTACAGCATTTTTCTACACTCCATCAATGAGGTTATATTATATATTTCTATTATGTTAGATTTTCTTCTCATAGTCTGCCTTCTATGCCAGGATCTTCTGATACCTATTTTGACTTTTATTTTTTAATTGCACACACTAACATTCACACTTTGTGTGGAAATTTTCTATGGATGCTGAAAGATATATAGAGTAATATAGTTATCACTCCAGTAACACAAAAATTAGTTCTTCCATTCTAATGAAATTCACTTCTCAAAATTTGTACCTTCACAAATCTCTGGCAATCACTGATATATTTTACATATCTATAGCTTGCCTTTCACATAGTGCCATATAAATGAAATTATATGGTATGCAGTATTTCTGTCTGGCTTATTCCAGTTATCACTATTAATCTAAGATGCATTCATGTTCTTACATGAAAAATAGCTATCTTCTTATCATCAAATATTATTCCATTATATATTTGTACCATGGTTTATACATTCACTCAAAGTTTGGCTTCTAAAAATGTTTACGTACATATTTTTGTGTAGGCAGAATTTTTTCAATATGTTAGACAAATACCTAGGAACGGGAATACCAAGTATTGTGGTAGAATTATTTCTGAATATACAAGAAATTGACAAACTCTCTTTCAAAGTGGTTGTACCATTTTTGCATTACCACCATCAATAAATGTGAATTTCTCTTACTCTGCATCCTCTCCAGCAATTAGCGTCATCGTGCGTTTTTTTTTTACAGCCACTCCAATAGGTGGATAGAGACATTAAATTGATTTAAACTTACCTTCCTTTAATGATAAATGATGATGTGGCCATTTTTCATATGTTTATATGTCTTCTGCATAATTTTGGTGATTGGTTTGTTCATACTTCTAGCATAATTTTAATTGAGTTTTTGGTTTTCTTTTTGTTAAGTTTAAGGGGTTTTATTAAATATTCTATATAAAATTGTTTATTAGACATATGAAATATGAATGTTTTCCCCAATATGTATAACTATATATTTTCTTGCCTTATTTGCACTAGCTAGGACTTCCAGTACAATTTTGAAATGCAAGAGTATATCTTTGCCTTCTTCTCAATATTTGTGATATACTGGTTAGTATTTTGTGTCAATTTGGCAAGATACAATCCCCAGATATTCCACCAAATACTAATCTATGTGTTATTTGTTATTTGAAATTATTGTGTAAGTATGATTAACAGCTACAGTCTTTTGACTTTAAGTAACATAGATTATTCTTGATAATATGGGTGGACCTGATCCAGTAAGTTTAAAAACCTTCAGAGCAGAACTGAGGTTATGGGAAGAAAGAAGATATTCTGCCTTTAAAGTATACCATCAACCCCCACTACAGTTTCCAGTCAGCCCCTTCCTGAGAACCTGTCCTTCCTGGCAGCTTGCCCTATGGATTGCAAACATGCCTGGTCAGTCCCCACAATAGTATAAGCCAATTTGTATAACACTGTCTACCTATCTGTGTATTTGGCCACTCTTCTGATAGTTTTTTTTTTTTTCTAGTGGAATCCTGATTAATACAAAGGTATAGAATCTTCATTAAATATTACAGTGACTCTAAGCTTTCAATTTATGCCATTTATTAGGCTATTTATGAAACATTTTAAGCTAGGTTTGACTTCAGAATTATTTATAATTTATTTGTATTTTTAATTATTTTATAATTGACTAACTCATTAAAAGCATGTTGAACTTTATAGACTCAATCTACTTTGTAGCCACGTATGAGATATCAAGCTCTAAATAAACCTATTTTAATAGAGGTGCTGAATCATTAATAACTACATACCATCTATCAAGAGGCCAGCCACACATGGAAATAAAGAACGTTAATCTTTATCTGTGGTCAGAGCTAGTCTTTACTGCAAAGATGACTAATGCTTACAGGAGCCTTAACACAAGAGAAGGGTTTCTTTTGTAGCAGGTTACAAACCAAGCAAGCAAACAAATAAATGAAGCATAAAAATTTGTGAATAAAACAATAACTGTAATCAATTTTGACATACAATTTAAAATCTCTGGCAAATAATTAGTATTTTCCATTGAAACAGTACTGCTTTGCAAAACGTCTTAACATCTGTCATGTACAGGGCTCTTCCTTGATTATCTGAATATTTTCATTGAAGCAAGCAGAATCTGCAGTTGCTTCATTGTTGATTTTTTTCAATTAATAATTATATATATTTGAATATATGTATACACCTTTATAATTAAGTTATTAAAATATTTGTATCATTTTAATTGATATGGCAGACATAAAACTACTACTAAAATTGTTTTAAAAATTGTAACTGGAAATATAAATATAAAAAATATCAAATTTTTAAAAAAGGGAATAACCATTACTCAAATAGGCAACAAGGTTAGAGGTTCTATATCATCCATTTTATAACCACATATTTTACTTGTAACTTGCCTTGTTAAAATTTTATCCTGAAATAATTTTGATTCAAATATGCTTAAAGATTCTTATGTATCCTAAGTATTATACATACAAATTGTATATTGTTGACCCAGAAATTGAATGAGTTCTCAGTCCTAAGTACTTCAGGATGAACTACAGGTCAAAGAAAGATTTCTTAAGATATGTCAGTTCTCTAGAGGAAAAAAGTGCTCATACTTGAATGTCCATTTAAAATTTTTTAAAAAATGTTTCCTTCCTATTCTACAATACAAAACATGAAAAGTATAATTTTCATCTCTTGAAATAAACATTTTTTGGAAGATATGATTTCAGGTTTGGACAGTATGCTATATCTTGCATGTCATTTTATAAGATGCACCGGTTCCATAGCTTTAACTTAAATGTAATTGAAGCTATGGAACCAGTACATCTTATGCAAAATGACATGCAAGATATAACATACTGTCCAAATCTGAAATGCTATTTTTAAAATTAAATGATGCATGAGATTACATAGATTACAAAATATCCTCATCTCCACTTTATTATTGTTTATTTAGAATTCCTTTACTAAGCCTTAAGCTTAAATCTTCCCACAATTTGGCCATATTTTTGTATTGTCCCAAATTAACTATCAATTACTGCACACAAAAAACATATCCCTGCCTTGAGAATTTGTTCATGCTTTTTTTTCTACTTTGTATGTCCAGCTTCTCAAATATACCCACTCCTATTCCATCTCATAGTCAGATTCTCTCCATTCTACCAACAGAAATCAAATAAAATCAAGTTGCATAAAGTATATTCCTGAGTAAAGGGAGAACTCATTCAGTTCTTTTATCAAAAGCAGTACTTTACAATTTTTGTGCCACACTTATAATGCACTTCTAACTTTTTATTTTAACCGTATCAAAAAATTCTTAAAATATACTGTGTAATTTTTAGGACAGTTTCCTAAATTGCCACTGTATTGTATTTCATGCAGTAGTCACACAAAATAAGTAAGAATTAAAGTACGTATAGATAATTGAGGCAAGATTGTTCATGTAGTTAATGATAAAAATGACTATATCAAGCAGCTCTCATATACAGAGAGTTATTGCATAAGAATTATTCATTTAACACTTTATTTCTAGGGAACAAGGATTTCTATCACATGTGACACTTATAACTCTTATGTTTTATTTTTATTATATTTCATAATGTCAACTTTTACTATAGATTCAGGGGATAAAAATGTAGTTTAACTGGTTATATAGCTTGATACTGAAGTATGGAGTACAACTGATGCCATCTCCCAGGTACTGAGCATAGCAACCAATAGTCTTTCAACCTTTGTCTCCCTCCATTTCCTCGCTCTCCATTAGTCCGCAGTGTCTACTGTCGCCATCTATGTCCACAAGTATCCAATGTTTTGCTCCCACTTGTGAGAACACATGATATTTGGTTTTCTGTTCCTATGTAAATTCGCCTAAGATAATGGCATCCTGCTGCATTCATGTTGCTGCAAAAGACATGACTTTGCTCTTTTTGTAGATACATAAAATTCCACAGTGTATATGTACTACATTTTCTTTTTCCAATCTAGCATTGATGGGCACCTAGTTTGATTCCATGTATTTGCTATGGTAAACAGTGATGCTATGAACATACATGTGCATGTGTCTTTTTGAACAATTTAAATTTTTCTGGATGTATACTCAGTAATTGGATTGTTGGGCCAAATGGTAGTTGTTTTAAGTTCTTTGAGAAATTGCCAAACTGCTCTCCACAGTGGCTGAACTAGTTTACATTCTCACTGACAGTGTATAAGCATTCCCTTGTCTCTATCGCCTCCCCAGCAGCAACTGTATTTTGACTTTCTAATAATAGCCATTCTGATGGTGAGATGGTAACTCATTGTGGTTTATACTTGCATTTCTCTGATGATTAGTAATGTGGCCACTTTTATGTCTTCTTTTGAGAACTGTCTTTAAATGTCTTTTGCCCATTTTTTAGTGGAGTTTTTGTTTTTTTGCTTGCTGATTTAAGTTCCTTATTCATTATAGATTCTAGATATTAGACCTTTTTCAAATGCTTAGTTTGTGACTATTTTCTCTCATTCTGCAGGTTGTCTGTTTACGCTGTTGATAGTTACTTTTGCTGTGCAGAAGATATTTTTAGTTTAATTATATTCCACTTTTCAATTTTTGTTTTTGTTGCAACTAATTTTTGAGAATTTAGTCATAAATTATTTACCAAGGCTAGTGTCCAGAATATTGTTTCCTAGGTTTTCTTCAAGGATTCTTAGAGTTTTTAGTTCTTATATTAAAATCTTTAATCCATCTTGAGTTAATTTTGTTCTCTGATGAAAGGGAGGGGTCCAATTTTATTCTTTTGAGTATGACTAGCCAGTTTTTGACTATGTTTTTGAGTATGACTAGCAGCTTTATTCAATAGGGAGCCGTTCCTCATTGTCTCTTTATGTTGGCTTTGTTGAAGATCAGATGGCTGCAGGGTTGCAGCATTATTTCTGGGTTCTCTATCCTGTTCCATTTGTCTACGTCTCTGTCAATAGAATACCTGCAAACTGAATCCAGCAGCACGTCACAAGGAATAAGATCCTGTCATTTGTAACAACATAGATGAAACTGGAGGTCATTATGTTAAGTAAAATAATCCAGGAACAGAGATAAACTTTGGATGTTTTTATTTGTGGGATCTAAAAATCAACACAACTGAACTTATCAAGGTAAGGAGTAGAATAATGGTAACACCAGGCTGAAAAGAGTAGTGAGGGATGGTGCAGGGGTCATGGGAATGGTTAATGGGAACAAAAAACAGAACAAAAGAATACGATCTAGTACCTGTTTGTACAACAGGGTAATTTAATTAATGTAAATTAAAATAATGTAATTGTGCATTTTAAAATAACTAAAAAAGTATAATTGAATTGTTTGTAACACAAAGGGTAAAATGGTCTCAGAGGTGCATATCCAATGTACCCTAATGTGACTATTACACATTGCATGCCTATGTCAAAATATTTATTGTACCCCATAAATACATACACCTACTATGTATCCACAAATATTAAATATACTTATAAATAAATATATGTGTATATTTAACACTACTGAACTATACACCTAGAAATGGTTATGGTGATATATTTTAAGTTATATATATTTTTACAATAAAAATTGTATTATTGAAACTTTCTCAAAACTTCCTAAGATTGTAATAAATTTAAATCAGTAAAAATGAAAAATAAAAAGGTTATATTTCCCAAAATAATCTAAAGATTCAGCGCTATCCACATCAAGACACCAATATCATTTTTCATGGAACTAGGAAAAAGTATTCAAATAGAACGAAAACAGAGCTTGGGAATAGCCAAAGCAACACTAAGTGAAAAGAACAAAGCTGAAAGCATCATATAACCCGAGTTCAAATTATACTATAATGCTGTGGTTATGGTAACCAAAACTGCATGTTACTGGTTTATTTTTTAAAAGCAAAGCAACAACAACAACTTTGAAATTTAAAGCCTAGGTAATTAAAAACAGATTTGTCTTTGCTGCTAATAATATTTATTCCAAAACTTTGCCACCTTTAGAAATCCTTCAATTACTCAGAACTATATTGTTATTTGCAGCCACGAATAAGAAGTTCCTCGGAAGATATATTTTCATTTTCATCACAATTTTTTTAGCTGAAATAAACTCCCTCTGCCCCATAAAACACCCTCTATAGAACCAAAAATGAAATAATACAATAACTTTTTATGATGCAAATTAGGTTCAGTTGAGGTAAAATTGATATTTTGCTGTGGAACTCCTAGGTATGTTTCAGCAAACAATTGTTTACAGCAATTTACACTGACACACTAACAGGGGTTATTTCTATTACACTTAAATAAACCACTCTTAGGTCTATCCTTCTCACAAACAAAAGGCTTATTCTCATTTGACTCTTTCTCTGGGGTGTTTCTAATTTTTTTATATACCTCAACCAAAACTTCACTCACATAGTATTCTAGTAGACTAGACACATGGGTTTATGGGAGTAATATGCAAATTGTTTTGTTCATAATGCTCCTTGTAACAAATCCCACCATTTTGTCTGTCATTTTGAATACAGCAGCTCAGTGGAATGCGGTCCTTCAGAAAAGTCTGCCAAATCCCTATTTCATCTTCTAGGCTTTTTACACATGGCCCAATGCCCATTATAAACTAAGTACAGCATACTTTCGACTTTATTGATTATAACAATGTTCCCTCTCTAGAAATTCCTTAAACATATCTCAATAACACTGTATCAGTTCTAGATATTACAAGCATTTTTCTAAAATAAAATAAATGATATAACACTAAATCACTACCTGTGATCTAAGTGCTTTTATTGGGTTTGGGTTAAAATTGTTTTCGTTGAGATTTGGCTTAAGACCATAAAGTCTACATTTTAGAGGATATACAGAATCACCAGTAGCTATCAAAGATGTAGATTTTCTCTTCAGGCCTCTGGCTATATCCTACATTAGTCAATGTCAAGCAAAAAACTATAGCAAAATATTTTTTAAAAAGGAATTCAGCGCTTTACTGCTGAATAAGTATGTGAGTTTTAAAATATAATTTATACCAATATTGTTCTTACTCTGTAAAGCCTAAAATGATATAAAAATATCTTTATAGTCCATCAATGACATAATTATTTATAGATGGTTTTCATTTATACGTTAAATAATTATTGTTTTCTGCTATGTGCTCTGAAATGAGTTATGAGCAAGGAATACAACTTCAAATAAGTAATTTTATTTGCCCTCTGGAATTTAAAGGTCTAATGGAAGAGATAGCATCAAGAGTAAATAATTGCTAAAACGTAATAAATGGCATCTTAAAAATTTGTACAAGAATTACGGAAGGATAGCAGAGGGATCCATTAACATAACTTTCATAATACAGGCCAAACAGAAAATACGAGAGAAGAAAAATAGTGTAGAACCTATTTTACATATGAGATATAATGGGGTTTAGAAAAATAAGTTATGGATTCTTAAATATTTTAAATATAAGGAAAGTTCTGTTTGTATTTGCATTTATGAGAGTGTATGTGTGATTATGAACATATATATGTGTTTGTATGGTGTCTTTTTGCTATTTGAACCACCTACAAGCAAAATTTCAATACCTATGAGATTATCACTCTGTCAGTCTAATTGCCCATTTACATTTTCCATTTTAGGCTTAATAGCATCCTCTTAACTTTCACTTAAAAAATTAGTGTATTGGCCGGGTGTGATGGCTCATGCCTGTAATCTCAGCACTTTGGGAGTTCGAGGCAGGCGGATCATGAGATCAGGAGTTCAAGGCCATACTGGCCAACACAGTGAAACCCTGTCTCTACTAAAAAATACAAAAATTAGCTGGGCATGGTGGCTCGTGCCTGTAATTCCAGCTACTTTGGAGGCTGAGGTAGGAGAATTGCTTGAACTGGGACCTGGGAGGCAGAGGTTGCCATGAGCCGAGATCGCGGCACTGAACTCCAGCCTGGGCTAAAGAGTGAGACTCCATCTCAAAATAATAATAATAATAATAATAGTATATTACAAATGTTGTTTAAATTTCTAGGAAACTCATCAAGATATTTTCTTAAGTCTAAGTCTATCTTGTGTGCTATAACAGAATACCACAGACTGGGTAACTGATAAAGAAAAAAAAAGTATTCATTGCAGTTCTTGAGGCCAGGAAGACCAAGGTCTTAGAGCAAACTAATATGTTCCTTCTTGCTATGCCATCCCTTGGCAGAAAGTGAAATAGCAAAAGCGTGCTTGTGAGAGCAAGAGGGTAGAGGGGGATGAGCTCACTTTGTCAAAAAATTTATTTCAGCAATATTGTCATGAATCCACTAATGAAGGTGGATCCCTTATGGCTTAATCATTTTTTTAATACTGCCACAATTGGGATTTTATTTCCACATGGCTTTCTCAGGGCGGGGGTGAGGGGGGAACATTCAAGCCATAGCACATCCTTATTCTTAAATAGTATATTGATTTTAATGATTTATGACATCAAAGATTGTATATTTTGTGGTCCATCTCCTTAAAAGAGTAAATACAATGAAAATGACATGTGATAAGAAGATAATGGCTTAATATTTAATTCTGACTTCCCAGTATTATTTTGATTCTAAAGTGCCTAAATGCTTTAACTGAAGAAAAAATTTGTAAATTCTATAATGGTGGTCCTTTCTGGCCTATATGTACTCTCCAATCAAGCTTTACTGTTAACCATTTTTAAATCCTTTTTGTCCAGAACAAATAATAGTTCCATGGGGGGAGTAGTGAGATGGAGAAGAGTGCTTATCTGGTTTAAATCCTGGCTGTGCTTCTTACTAGTTGTATGCTATTGATCAGTTTGGTTAAACATCAAATTATCTAGAACACTTATTTCTCTTTGCATACGGTATATGTTTAAAACATGAGAATTTAAGGAAGAAACAAATGAGTTTCATAACGTCACCAGTAGCCTTTTCCTCTATGCTCTTTTTCAGCATTCTACTTCAAGTAGTTCATGATCATTAGCTTTCTTCAAGTTAACCAATATTATGATATGTTTTGTGAACTACTTTTCTGCCTTTCCTTCACTCTCATTATCTAATGGCTTTCTTTCCAAGTCTTTTCTGTATGTCTTCCTGCTTCACATATATGTTTCCACAGTATTTTTTTTTTTTACTAATAGATAACAAAAGGTAGATGAAGGTAACTGTATTTTGGATGTAAGCCATTTTAACTGGGGTGAGATGATATCCCATTATTGTTTTGATTGTGTCAATCAATGTCAAATAATGCAAACACCTTTTTATAGGCCTGTTTGCTATTGTATGCCTTCAAGAAATGCCTATTCAAATATTTTGCCCATTTTTGGAACAGATTAATAGACTTTTTCCTATGGAGTAGTTTTTATGTATTCTGGTTATTAATCCCTTGACAGATGGGTGGTTTCCAAATATTTTCTCCCATTTTGTGGGCTGTCTCTTCACCTCGTTGATTGTATCTTTTGCTGTGCTGAAGCTTTTTAACCTGATGCGATTCTATTTGTCCATTTTTGTTTTGGTTGCCTGTGCTTGTAGGGTATTTCTCAAGAAATCTTTGCCAAAACCAATGTTCTGGAGGTTTTCCCAAAAGTTTTCTTTTAGTAGTTTCATATTTTGAGGTCTTAGATTTAAGTCTTTAATCCACTTCATTTTTGCATATGGTGAGAGACAGTGGTCTCATTTAATTCTCCTGCATATGTGCATACGGTTTTTTCAGCACCATTTGTTGAAGAGTCTGTCTTTTCTCCAGTATAAGTAGTTGTCACCTTTCTCAAAAATGGGTTTACTGTAGGTATGTGGATTTGTGTCTGGGTCCTCTCTTCTGGTCAACTGCTCTGTTTTTATGCCAGTAACAAGCTGTTTGTGGTTACTATAGCACTGTAGTGTAATTTGAAGTCAATAAATGTGATTCCTGCAGTTTTATTCTTTTTGCTTAAGATAACATTAGCTATTCAGGGTCTTTTGTGGTTAGACATAAATTTTCGGATTGTTTTTCCTATTTCTGTGAAAAATGTTTCTGCTGTTTTGAAAGGGATTGCATAGAATCTGTACATTTTTTTGGAGGTAGTATGAACATTTTAACACTTTAGTGATTCTTCCACTCCATAGTGTCCCCTTCAATTTCTTTTTTGATGTCCTCATCAATTTATTTTACCAGTGTTTTATAGTTTTACAGAACTTTCACGTTTTCAGTTAAATCCTAGGCATTTAATTTTATGTGTGGCTAATGTAAATGGGATTACTTTTTAAAAATTATTTTTCACACTGTTCACTTAGCATATAGAAATATAGAAAAAAAAGCATATAGAAAAAAAAACTTAGTAAATTGTATGTAGCTAAAATTCTGCCCATTTCTTCTAGAGTTTCCAAATTGGTAATTTTTGTATGTTCATTTTGTATCTTGTAACTTTACTAAATCTATCAGTTTTAATAGTTTTCCTAAGGAGGCTTTAGCTATTTCCAAATATAAGATTGTATCATCTATAAACAAGCAAATTTTGACTTACTTCTTTACAATTTAGATGCACTTTACATTTTTCTCTTATCTGATTGCTCTACCTAGGACTCCCAGTACTATATTGAATATCAGTGGTGACAGTGGGCATCCTTGTCATGGTTCAGATCTTAGAGGTAATGTCTTCATTTTTTCCCATTCAGTATAATACTATTTGTGAGTCTATCATAGACGTCTTTTATTATGTTGAGGTATGTTCCATCTATCCTCAATTTTTTTAGGATTGTTATCAGAAAGGGATGCTGTATTTTATTAAATGCTTTTTCAGCATCAACTGAAATGTTCATATGGCTTTTATCTTCATTTTGTTGATATATTACTGTGTGTGTGTGTCTGTGTGTGTGTTTAAAAATGTTCTGTTGAATATTTTAACATATTATGTTGCAGAAGGGGTTCAGGATCTGTCATCAGTTAAAATTGAAGTGGCAATAGCTAACTTATCTCCTGTTTTATTGTATTCCTTTCTTTCCTTTTTTTTTACTTTTATTTTAATTTCAGGGGTACATGGGCAAGATACGCAGGTTACACAAGTAAACATGTGCCATGGTAGTTTGCTGCACAGATCATCCCATCACCTAGAAATTAAGCCCAGTATTCATTAGCTATTCTTCTAGATACTATCCCTATTCCACCACCCACCTCCAACAGGCCCCAATGTGTGTTGTTCCCTGCCATGTGTCCATGTGTTCTCATCATTCAGCTTCCACTTATGGGGAGAGATGGTATTCAGTTTTCTGTTCTTGCATTAGTTTTCTAAGGATTTTGGCAGTTTTGTATGGCTTCCAACTCCATACATGCCCCTGCAAAAGACATGTTCTTGTTCCTTTTAATGGCTGCCATAGTATTACATGGTGCCCATGTACCACATTTTCTTTTTCTAGTCTATCACTGACGGGCACGTAAGTTGATTAATGTATTTGCTATTGTGAATGGTGCTGCAGTGAACATATGTGTACCTTTATAATAGAATGATTTATATTTTTTTGAGTATATACTCAGTAATGAGATTGCTGGGTCAAACAGTATTTTTGCTTCTTGGTGTTTGCAGAATTGCCACACTGTCTTCCCCAGTGATTGAACTAATTTACACTACCATGAAAAGTGTTAAAATGTTCTTTTTCTGTACAAGCTCACCAACCTTTGTTGTTTTTTTGATGTTTTAATAATAGCCACTCTGACTGGTGTGAGATGGTATCTGATTGTGGTATGATTTGTGTATATTGATATCAGTTTGCAACTTGGTTGTATGTAGCTAGAAATTCATCTAATATGAGAGAGTATCTCATTGTGGTTTGATTTGTGTATATTGATATTAGTTTAGAACCTAGTAAATTGTATGTAGCTAAAATTCTGCCCATGTCTTCTAGAGTTTCCAATTTATTGGCATATACCTGCTCATAGTAGCCAATCTTGGTCCTTTGAATTTCTGCAGTATCAGTTATAATGTCTCTTTTTTCATTTCTGATTTATTTGTGTCTTCTCTCTTTCTTTCTTAGTCTGGCTAAAAATTTCTCAATTTTATTTAACTTTTTGAAAAAAAACCTTTCTTTTAACTGAACTTCAGTAGTTTTTATTTCAATTTCATTTATTTATGCTCTGATCTTTATTGTTTCTTTTCTTCTACTAATTTTAGGTTTGGTTTGTCCTTGTTTTCTAGTTTTTGAAAATGTACCATTAAATTTTTCATTTGAAGTTTTTCCTCTTTTTCTGATGTAGAAACTTACAGCTATAAACTTCCCTCTTAGTACTGCTTTGGCTGTATCCCATATGTTTTGGTGTGTTGTGTTTTCATCATTAATTGTTTAAAGAAATTTTTCAGTTTTCTTCTTAATTTCTTGACTTATACACTGGTCATTCAAGAGCATATTGTTTAATTTCCATGTGCTTGTAAACTTTCC
The DNA here is from genome assembly GCA_963574635.1 of Cheracebus regulus. Taxonomy (NCBI): domain Eukaryota; kingdom Metazoa; phylum Chordata; class Mammalia; order Primates; family Pitheciidae; genus Cheracebus; species Cheracebus regulus. Next base: position 15,115 of record CAUYQU010058889.1, on the reverse strand, counting down.
AAAATTCCTCTTGTTACTAATTCTAGTCTTATTCTGTTGGGGTCAGAAAGGATGACTGATATTTTTTTCAACCTTTTTTTTTTTTGCATGTTTTTGGACAGTTTTGTGACCTAACATATGGTCTATCATTGAGAATGATCCAAGTGCTGATGAAAACAGTGTGTATTCTGCAGCTCTTAGATAAAATGTCCTGTAAATATCTATTTGATCCATTTGGCTATAGTGTAGTTAAAGTCTGATATTTCTGTGTTAATTTTCTTTCTGGAAGAGCTGTTCAATGATGAAAGTGGGGTGTTGAAGTCTCTGGTTATTATTGTATTAGGGCTTATCTCTCTATTTAGCTCTAATGATTTTTTAAATACATCTGAGTGCTCCAGTGTTGGGTGCACACATTTTTAAAACTGTTATATCCTCTAGTTGAACTGACCCCTTTATCATTATATAATGACATTTTTTGTCTCATTACAGCTTTTGCCTTGAAGCTTATTTTGTCAGATATAAATATTGTGACTTCTGCTCTCTTTTGGTTTCCATTGATGTGGAATATCTTTTCCCATCCAATTGTTTACAGTCTATATGTGTCTTTATAGGTGAAGTGTGTTTGCTGTAGGAAACAGATCAGTGGCTATTATTTTTTTTATTTATTCAGCTACAATATGTATTTTAATTGGAGAGTTTAGTCCATTTACATTCAATTACTATGTATAAGTAAGATCTTACTCCTGCCATTTTGTTATTTGTTTTCTGGTTCTTTCATGATCATATGTTCCTTCTTTCTTTTCTTCCTGTCTTCCTCTATTGAAGATGATTTTCTGGTAATATGATTTATTTTCTCGCTTTCTATATTTTACGTATCCACTGCATGTTTTTGGCTTGAGGTTATTATGAGGGTTATTACAATCTTATAACCTGTTATGTTAACCTGATAACAACTCAACAACTATTTGCACAAACAAAACAAGCAAGCAAAAATAAAACTAATAATAATACTATGCTTTAATATCAACACCCTGTTTTTTAAGTTTTTCTTGTTTCTATGTTATCTTATTGTGCTATGTCTTAAAAAGTTGCAGTTACTGTTTTTGACTGCTTCATCATTTAGTCTTTATACTTAAGGTAAGATTAGTTTACATACCACAGTTACAATGTTATAATGTTCTGGGGTTTTCTGTACATAACTATTACCAGTTAATTTTGTACCTTCAGGTGATTATTTATTACTTATTAACATCTCTTTCTTTCTGATTGAAGTATTCTCTTTAGCATTTCTGGTAGGAGAGGCCTGACATTGGTAAAAATTTCTCAGCCTTTGTCTTGAAAAGTCTAGTGAGATTATTTTCACCTGATATCTATTCTAGAGTAATAGTTATTTTTCTTCCATATTTTAATTATGCCATACCACTCTCTCCTGGCCTGTAAGATTCCATCTGAAAAGTCTGATCATGTATTGTAGCATCATTGTTATTTGTTACTTTTATCTTGCTGCTTTTAGGATTCTTTCTTTATCCTTGACTATTCAGAGTTTGATTATTAAATGCCTTGAGGTTGACTTCTTTGCATTAAACCTGCTTGGTGTTCTATAACCTTCTTGTACTTGGATATTGATATCTTTCTCTAGGCTTGGGAAGTTCTCTGTTGTTATCCCTTGGAATAAACTTTCTACCCTTATCTCTTTATGTATCTCCTTTTTAAGGCCAGCAACTGTTAGATTTGCTACTTTCATGCTATTTTCTAGATCTTGTCGGTGTGCTTTATTGTTTTTTATTTTTTGTTGTCTCTTCTGACTGTATTTTTAAATAAACTGTTTTCAAGCTCACTAATTCTTTCTTCAGCTTGGTCAATTCCACTATTAAAAGACTCTTATGCCTTATTCAGGATGTCTATTAAATAATTTAGCTTCAGTATTTCTGCTTGCTTCTGTTTAATTTTTCTAATCTCTTTGTTAAATTTGCCTGATATAATTCTGAATTCCTCCTTTGTATTCTCTTGAATTTCTAGGATTTTCCTCAACACAGCCATTTTGAAATCTTTATCTGAAATGTTGCGTATCTCTGTTTCTCCAGGATTGGTTCCTTGTGCCTTATTTAGTTCATTTGGTAATAGCATGTTTTCCTGGATGGTGTTGATTCTGAGTCTGGGCATTGAAGTGCTAGGTTTTTATAGTAGTCTTTACTCTCTGAGCTTATTTATAGCCATTCTTCTTGAGTAGAGTTTCCAGATATTTGAAAGGACTTACATATTTTTATCTAAGCTCTATCTGCTCTAAGGGACACCCCAAACCCAGTAAAACTGTGGTTCTTGTAGACTCATAAAGGGATGACCTTGATGGTTTTAGACAAAATCTGGGAGAATTATCTGGATTATTAGACAGAGACTGTGTTTCTTTTCCCTTTCTTTCTCCCAGACATACCGTCTCTCACTCTGTTCTTAGCCACCTAAAGCCAGGGGTGGAGTGACACAAGCATTCCAGGGCCACTCTTGATAATACTCTGCTGGGTCAGACCTGAAGCCAGCAAAATTCTGTATCTTGATCAACACCTACTGTACCCTTCCCTAGCTGCTGCTTATGTTCACTCAAGGCCCTGGGACTCTGTAATCAGAGAGCAAAGCCAGCCAGGCCTGTGCCCCTCCCTTCAGGACCCCCAACGCTGGGTGGGCCAGGTATCCTGTCCAAGAGTCAGGGACTAGAGCCAAAAACACCTTAGAAGTCTACCTGATGTTCTATTGCATTCCAGCTGAGCTGGCACTCAAATCACAAGATGCTGACTCTCCTAATCTTCCCAGCTCTTCCCTTTTAAAAGACAGTAGAACCTACTTTGTAGCCACCACCACACCTGTACAAAGAGTATTGCCAGATTACCAAAGATGTTTCCTTAATGCTCAAGATCCTTAAGTCAGCTTGTCATTGAATGCTGCCAGACCTAGAACTCACCCTTCAGGGCAGTGGACTCCCCTCTATCCCAGAACAGGTCCAGAACTGCCATTCAAGAGTCAGGTCCTAGAATTGGGAACCACAAAAGCCCACTTGGTTCTCTATCTCCTCGTGGCTACACTGATACCTAAGGTAAAACACTAGAGACATGTATGTTTATTGTGGCACTGTTTGCAACAGCAAAGACTTGGAACCAACCCAAATGCCCATCAATGATAGGCTGGATAACGAAAATATGGCATATATACACATGGAATACTATGGAGCCATAAAAATGATGAGTTCATGTTTTTTGTAGGGATATGGATAAAACTGGAAACCATCATTCTCAGCAAACTGACAGAAGAACAGAAAACCAAACAACTCATGTTCTCACCATAAGTGGGTGTTGAACAATGAAAACACACATCACACACTGGGAACTGAGGGGTGGCAGGCTAGGGGAGGAATAGCAGGGGGTGGGGGGATTGGGGAGGGATAGCATTAGGAGAAATACCTAATGTAATGCAATGGTACAATGCAGCAAACCACCATGGCACATGTATTCCTATGTAACAAACCTGCACGATCTGCACATGGACTCCAGAACTTAAAGTATAATAAATAAATCAATATGTAAATAAATAAATAAAGACTAAGTCCCCTTTAATTTTCCTTCTGCTTTTCTCAACAAAAGGAGTTTTGCCCCATAGTCACCACAAATGGTAATGTGCTGAGTCTCATCTGAAGCCAGCATGTCTCAGAAACTTATCCAAGGTCTTCTATGTAATACCTGGGTATTGCCGCTGGTTACTTGGGGCCCAAGGGCTCTTCAGCTAGCAGGTGATGAATGCTGTCAGGATTGAGTTCTCTTCTTCAAGACAAGAGGTTACTTTCTGGCCCAGGGTGTGTCTAGAAATGTTGTCTGGGAGCTAGGGTCTGAAGTGTGGGGCTTACAATTCTGACATGTTCCCTATCCTGCTGTGGCTGAGCTGGTATCAAAGATGCTAGACAAAGTTCTCCCCACTTTTCCCTCTCCTGTCCTCAAGCAGAAGGAAGGGGTCTGTTTTGGAGCCTGGATCAGTGCAAGCTGGAGTTAGGGAAGGGGTTGCGCCGTACTCCATTGGCTTCCCTTGCTGGTGTTTCAGTATGTCACGTAACCCCTCAGTCCACTGTTTCTGGACCTAGTTCAGCCCTAGGACTGACCTAAGAATTGTAGTCTTTACGGACTAGACTGCCTTTCAACTTTACTTGGAGACACAGAGTGCTGTAACCATTGGTGGTGAGGTTTGCAGGCACTCAAGTTCAGACTACTGGGAACAGGGATTCCCCTCTGGCTCGGGCTGGATTCAGTTCTCCCTCTGTGGGCAGGTGTCAGCTGAGTTTGGTCTGGTTTTCCTTTCTGCTCTAACAGGACAGCACTGAGTTCAGTGCTTCACAATTGCTGTGTTATCTTTCTCCTAGTACCCAGGGGTACTCTCCATACCACACCACTGCTGATACCAGGGGTGACGAAGGGGTGCCCTCGGAGATTTAGGACTGTTTTTTTTTTTTTTTTTTTTTTTACCTCTTAAGTTCCTCTTTCAGCGATATGCCATTAAAACTAGGTACTGTGAATGCTCACCTGATTTTTGGTTCTTCTAAAGGTAGTTTCATTTTCTATGTAGATAGTTGTTAATTTGATGTCCTTATGAGGGGCATGATTGATAGAGCTTTACATTATGCCATCATGCCCCACCTCTCCCCCTACATCATTTTATATAAGCGTCTTGACTATCTACCCATTGATTTTTGTATCCATAGGAGTCCTGGAACCAATCCCCAGTATACAGGGGTGACCGTACACTAATCATAGAAAATGATAAAACCAATCAAAGATGATTTCTCTACACTGAGAGAGGCATGCTTGGTACTATTTTCAAAATAATATTTTTTCAATAATAATTATGCTAGTTATTTTTCCCCAATGTGTACAAGCTTAATGATGAATACTTTAATACTATGGTGATCATAATGGCACTAATAAATTAAGTTTAGATTTCGCTAAAAACATCTGCATTATTAACTTGTACACAGATATTCTTCTATTTTCTTTCTTTCTAAGCTTTTGTGATAAGTGAATGAGTTATTCTGGGAAAAAAAGTATGTCTATGTTTTTTTTTTCATTTGTTTTGTTTTGTTTTGCATGAACAGATGACTACAGTAGACAACACGTGTTTGAAATTCAAGGGTCCAATTATACATGAATTTTTTCTAACCAAACAGAGATTGAAAATATACTATCCATGGGATGCAAACCCCACATGTGCAGAGGGCCACATTAGCATGTATGTGGCTCCATAGGGCCACCTGTGGGACTTGAGTGTGCATGGACTTTAGTCTACACAGAGGTTCTGGAGTCAATTCCCTGGGCATACTGAGGGATAACTGTATTTAGAAGACTGAATTTCATAATTGGATCAAAGACACTATCCAAAACACAAAAGCACTATATAAGGACAAATAGAAAAGAAAGCAAGGATCTTTTTGTTTAAGAGTAGTTAAAGTTCCTCTGATTTTACAAAACCTTAGTACAGAGGATTGTAAATACGTTTACGAAAATTGTTCTGGTTTTACTTCCAGAAGTTTTTACGTTATGTATTACAAATGAAGAAGAGATAAAGTTAATACTTTACCTACTATCATCTCTAAAGAAGTCACAATTTAAAGAAGCTTATTAAATCAAGTTATCCCAACCTGAAAGGACTAAGTAAGGAAAATATACAGGCACCATCCCATATATGGTCTGTTGCTGGAGCAAATAATGTAATACACAAATTTTGGTGACATCCAAGGAATATGTGGCCACACCTGACATTCAAACCATGTGTCATTTTGAGCATCACTGATCTGCTAATAAGCACCTTCTTGCCATGCCACGAATTGGGATTAAAAGGCAGTCATAATCACAGGTTACTAATTGAGTTAGAACTCACCCAAATCATCTTGCAAACATCGTTGTTTTATTAGGAAAATGACTAGACAACATTGGTCTACCTGCTGGAACTTATTCGTTTTTCTAATTGGTAAAGTGTACTCTGTCAAGGATTTCTAATTCTGCCAATAAAGAATTATATCCTGGCATATACATTAAAAAATAGATTTGAAAAATCCTTAACCTTAATGTTCTAAAGCTTTTTCTGCAATTTTTATATTAGAACACAGATTTATTATTACTCATATAATGTCAATTACTAGAAAGTTTGCCTTCTGTATTTAAAAAATAAAGAAAATTCAACTAATTACTCAAAGAGAAAATGAAATAAGGAATTTCTATTATATTAGTACTTAAAATTATTTCTAATTTATAATGGAATTAATATAGTCTTAATGTGATTATTTTAAATTATGAATTCCAATAGAAGTTATACTCATTTAAAGACAGGGCAATCAGTTCCTTTGTGACCAAAGTACACGCTGTTATCTTAAAACTTCAAGTGGGATTTTTTCCAATATGATATACACCATGCTGTTGAAACCAGTCAGAGTAAGGTGTTTATTTATATCCAGTTGATTTTTCACTTTAGAGTAGCCAGCTGAAATATTTTTTACATTTAAATATGAACATTTAAAGTCCTCTGACTTATAAAATTTTAAACGATGTCAGATGAATACTGGAAAAAGTATTTTTCATATATACTAACATAGCATTTTGTTAATTTTTTTTATTGCGTAGCTTAACATATTAAATTTCATTTATCTTCTTTTCCTATCCTTTAGACCAGGGGTTCCTAATCTTTTGGCTTCCCTGGGCCAAACTGGAAGAAGAAAAATTGTCTTGGGCCACACAGAAAATGCACTAACACTAACAATAGCTGATGAGCTTAAAAATAATTCCCCAAAAATGCTCATAATGTTTTAAGAAGGTTTACAAACTTGTGTTGGGCAGCATTCAAAGCTCTACTAAGCCATATGCAGCCCATGGGCTGTGGGTTAAACAAGCTTGTTTTAGACTCTATGTTGTTCAGGAGCAGGTAAGACCTTTAATTCCTCATGTTATCCCTACTCCAGAGGTTGGCATACGTAGGTACTTAGTTTATGATTGAAGAAGAAACATTTTTAAAATTCTAAATTTTATTAATTTTTTTTCTTCCCAGTTGCTTCTTACACTTGTTAAACACTTGCTAGGGGCTATAAAAAGCAATTTGTCTCCTTTAAGTCCACAAAATACTTACATTCAAATTAAATCTATATAATATAAGGAATTTTGAAAGTTCAGTATTTATCTGCTTTTAACTTTATGCTTCATTGTGAGGATCAGTATCATTCTAAGTTCATAATATTCATCATACCTCTTTTTAATGACTTCTGTCATGTATCCCAAATGCTTGTCTTTTAGTCGCATTTTACTAGAAAAAAGAAAAGAAAAAAATTACCTTAGATATTAGTTGCTGTTTTGCCAGTATTTCTCATTTAGGAAAGGTCAAAGATATCAGTGCAAAGTAGAAAGCATATTTGCCAACAAAATTTCACTTCTTTTACTTTCTCCACCCAATAACACCATTTTTCTACCTGTCTGAGATCACAGCTGCTACAACTAGATTCCATGCTAGAGAAATTCTGAAAGAGGTACTGAGCCTCTTTCCACCTGGACTCCAGATCTTGCTGACTTAAACCTATATTACTCGACATTCCTATATTTTTCTGCGTAGTCTTGTTATTTACCTGTTCCCCTTCTCTTGACTGATATTTTAATGTATGTAGGCCTTTCTTGACTTTTTTGCTCATAGAATATTTCAGACTTTTCCTAAATAGCACTGCCTTATTGTCATCAATATAAAATCTAGCGCTTGAGGAGAGAGAAGCATATCATCTGTCTGAATATACACTAAATATACCACAATAGTAAATCATACAGACTAAGATTTTATATTCTTTTGGTTGAAAGTAATACTATCACTATACTTGTCTGTGTGAAACTCCTTTGTGGAGTTTCAGTTTTCTACATCAGAGCTATACATACAATTTTCTTATTATAGAAGATAAAAGCCACAAGGATTCTTAATTTTTTATATTTTGAATGATTTCTGTAGAGTAAATCCCTCATGACACTGGAAAAGATAAAAGTAGAACCATTTTGATTGAAGTGGGGTAGATAGGGGTCCCTGAATCCTAGATTACATTCTCGTATTGGCTCTTCTTGACTGCCCATTGGTCACTATCTTGTTTAATTTGAAAACAAACTAGTGTTTCATTTGGTTATTTACATTTGAAGAAAACTGAGGTCCAGAGATATGCAAATAAGTAACAGAGCTGGAACTGAAAATGTTCCCTGATCTGTAGTCTAATGTATAATCTATGTAAACAAGTATTAAGTCAATATCATGGGTCTGAATCTCCTTATCAGTATCATTCTTCCTTGTTTGTTCTCTCAAGCAATAACATTGTTACCATTACACCAGAAAAAGCATTTAGTCAAGTTTTAATTGTCTACTAGGAAATCATAAAGAATATTATCCATCAGTAAAGTATCAGATATAATTCTGATAAAATACATTAACTTACATTTGTTTAGTAATCCACATTTAAAAACAAAACAAAACCCTTATGTTTATTAACTTTCCTCTCCTCACAATAATTCTGAGAGTCGGTTGCTATTATGCCTATTTTAAAGATAGAAGGAAACAATAATAAGATCTTGCATTTTGTCAGTCACAATGTTCACACTCAAACTTGGGTAAGAAGCAATCTCAGTGCTCTCACAGTATACAGTATAATACCAAAGTCATTTCTCGTTTTCAGGTAAGTGTAATCATTCACTCATACAGAGAGCAGGGGAATTTCCCAGAAGCCTTTCCTCCATCATACTGAGTTAAGGGATATAGTTCCAGTTATGTAAGATGATTAAGTTCTAGAGATCTCATGTGTAATAATGTGCCTATAATTAATGATATTGTATTATACACTTAAAATTTTAAGGGGATAAATTGCTAAGTTTGCTTACCACAATAAATAAAAATTAGAGGAAAAAGGAACGCCAATTGCTTAATACTTTATATCCACTGGAGAATAAAAGTTACAAATAAAGATTTTGATCTTAAAATTTTGAAGTTTTATTATACACACACATATGTACTATCTCCTCATTTCAAAGAGTAATCCTATATTGTTATAAGTATCTGCAAGAAATTTTAAACCTGTTTTCTTTAAGCTTATTTCTGTTCTGAGGATAAGCAGCAAAGTGAATAAAATCTTGGCGGGAGAAAAAAGTAAACCATTTATGTTGATGTTATATATAGTTCTTTAGTCTTTAGTCTTAATTCTGGCAATTTAGACAAGTTTTGTGGGATCAGAAGCTTGTATAGTTTCTTTTAATATGCTCATCCTCACATAATTTTAATAACCAAAAATATAAATGCTTTAGAGAAGTGAAATTAATAGCCTTTTTGTGATTCTAGCATTGAATAACAGTCTAGTTTTAAATGTCATTATTATAGTGTAATTTTAGAGATGATCTGACAAAATTAGCCATAAGTAGAGTGACTGGGGCAATTTTCATGGACAAGCTTATTAGGAAGAAAATTAGCATAGAAACTTGAGGAATGAAATCTATTTCATTTATGATGTGAAACTTTTCGTAGCACTTGTCAAAATTCATTTTCTTTAAAAATCGCTAAGTGGATATTATTTAATCTAATCAGCTACAAACAATAGGGAAAATTAGAATTTTAAAATTAAAATAGAGCAAAGGTGGTTGGAGGAAGGGTAATATAACTCAGCAACTGTTCATTCTTCAAGTAGATTGAGAATAAAGCAGTTGATATGTATAATCATGCTCTGGATTAAACTAAATGTACACAGGGCATCTTTTCTCAGGGATAAGGGCATAGCATAGCATAACATGGCTCTCAAGACTTCTTGGAAGATCTGAGCGCATCCATATTGTCTCTCAAATATCTGACCTATGACATTCATACTTCAAATACCTTGCATGATGAAAATGCCCTTCAGATAGTCCTCTAAGCCATAATCAGTCAAGTAATATTTAGTGTGTGTGAATTGATATTACAACAGACTTTAAAGAATAGAAAAGAGAATTTCATAGTTGGCATTAAGGGAATATTGATAGTGTCAAAAGTCACTAAATATTCTACGTTTGGCCTAAAATTTATGCTGGTCAATATGACTGAACTCCTCTCTTAGATTAATAAATTCATAATTTATATAACTGTCCATTAGAAGATACATATGATGCATATCTATAAAAGCTGTCAGATGTAAACATTTCACATGTATGAGCGAGCACACACACACACACACACACACACACACACACACACACACACACACACCCCACCTTTGGTTTTATATATTAAATTCACACTCCTGTTTTCTCAAGCAACTTCTCTATTTGTCTCTGCCCTTTAAAGCATCTCAGACTTCTTTTGCTTATGCTAATGCGATTTACAATTAGCATTAGTATAATTATGTGGCTTTACTTCTATTAAAAGTTTTCTTGACAAATTCATTTCTCACTTTGATTCAATGTTAAAATATGGTCTTCGTGGCCAAAAGCCTTTAACAGCAATCACTCTTTCCACACCAAAAACGTGAAAGTAAGATAACTGGCAAAATTCAAGAAGGTTGTAGATATATATTTTCTTACTGGATCTTTGATCTTTATTTCCTTCACTTTTTGAGCTCTTTATCTATTAGCAGTAAAATCTCTTTGTTTATAGTATGTTTTGAATACTTTGTCCTAGTTTGTCAATTACCTTTTGACTTTACTTATGCTATTTGTGTCTTGCAAATGTTTTTAATATTTATGTAGCCACAGCAAATCATATATTGTCTGGATTTTTAGTCATATTACAAAGACTTTAACTACTTCACATTTAAAGAGGAATTCACCCACCTATTATTCTAGTCTTCTATGATTTAATTTTTTTTTCCTTTAGACACTTAATTCATTTGGAGTTTTTGTATGGTATGAGATATTTTATCTACTTTTCAAAGGCTGTCAGATGTCATGGCACCACTTATTTAAAAGCTCATTTTTTCTCCAGTGATTTCAAATGATTGTTGTGTCAGTTACTCAATTTTCATAGATAGATAGACAACAGACAGATTATATATATGTATATATATATACATATATCTCCATGTGCCGGTAGTATACTGTTCTCATTACAGCAAATATTTATACTGTGTTTTGGTATCAGTAGGGTTTTTGATCCTAGGGCTGTTGTAACAAAGAACCACAAACTAGGTAACTTAAAACAATAGAAATTTATTGTCTCACAATAATGGAAGCTAGAAGTCCTAAATCAAAGTGTTGGAGGGACCAAGCTATCTTTGAGGATATTGGAGAAGATGATGCTCCATGCCCTTCTCTTAGCTGCTGTTGAAGCAACACATCCATGGTACTCCTTAGTTTGTAGACATATCACTACAATCTGCCTCCATCAACATATAGTATTCTTCCTGTGAGTCTATCTCTGTATCTTTTCTTTTAATGACATCAGTTATACTAGATTAAGGGTTCAGCCTACTCCATTGTAATCTGAATTAATTACATGTGCAATAACCTTATTTCCAAATGTTATAATCTGATACTCCAAAGGGTTACAGTTCAATATGTATCAGTGAGAGACAAAATCAAACCCATGATACCAGCATTGCACCACAGTTTTATTATCTGTGTGTTATTTTCCCCAGTGTTTACCTGGCTATAATTGATTTGAATGTTTGATTTTCCTTAAAAACTCCAGAATCACCTTCTTCAATTTCAAAAATAGCTGGCTGGAATTTTTATTGGAGTTAGGTTGTATTTATAAATTAATTTAGAGAGACCTAATATCTTTATTCTATAATCTTATGCAAGAACAGTGTTTATTCCATTTGTTCAAATCTATTATTAATTCTTAATAGTTTAACAGTATTTTAAATATTTTTTTCTCCTAGGTTTTACACATTCTTATTAAATGTGGAAAGGGGTAGGATTTGATGTGTGAAATTGACTCCTTGTTTACATAAACTTTAGTTTTGTTAATTTAAAATGTTTTTATATTAGTGTGTTTTATAAGAGTTCAAGTTTATTGACACTCTTTTCTGTCAGTATAGTACTTTAGAGACAATATTTTTGTTTCTTTAATTTAGTGGTAGATATGGGTTACCTACATCACCAGAGAGATTATCTCTGATTTTATGGTTTTCAACATTTGTTTTTCTTTTCCTTTGATGAAGAGTGGCTATTTCTTTCACTTTGCCTTTTTAAAAAATCTACTAAAACTATGGGTTTAGAAGACAGTCTCTTTAAAACATGTCTTTTAAAAGCATCTTTTACTGCAGACACCTTCAATTTTCCCAGAAGTTTTCTGGGAATATGTGCTCATTCATATTAGTAAGTTAGTCTACAACTAAGTTTCTATTAATGTGCTCATGGGAAATGGTTGAGGTGCAGTGTGATCCTGGAAAGACAGATTATTAACTGATCTACCAACATTAAATGATCTACCAATATTAAATAATTTTATTGATTCTTATGTCATATAAATACAAATTCTTTCCAGTTAGCAGAAGTCACGATCCATTTTTACCTCTTCGATGGTACTGATACTAAGTCATGTACCAGCTATCGTACTGTGTGCTGGCTTTAATAATGTGACATGGTCCTGATGCTGGCAAACAGAAACCAGAAAGTGCCTTTTCAAAACGTGATCCTACCATAGTGTTTTCTTCTTTACAGTAGTGTACTCAACTGTGTCTCTGATAACTAAGATGCTTTTTTTTAATTGCATTTTAGGTTTTGGGGTACATGTGAAGAACATGCAAGATTATTACTTAGGTACACACATGGCAGTGTGATTTGCTGCCTTCCTCCTCATCACCTATATCTGGCATTTCTCTCCATGTTATCCCTCCCCAACTCCCCACCCCCTACTGTCCCTCCCCTATTTCCCCCTGACAAATCCCAGTGTGTGATGTTCCCCTCCCTGTGTCCATGTGTTCTCATTGTTCAACACCCACCTATGAGTGAGAATATGTGGTGTTTGATTTTCTGTTCTTGAGTCAGTTTGCTGAGAATTATGGTTTCCAGGTTCATCCATGTCCCTACAAAGGACACAAACTCATCGTTTCTTATGGCTGCATAGTATTCCATGGTGTATATGTGCCACATTTTCCCTGTCTAGTCTATCATTGATGGGCATTTGGGTTGTTCCAGGTCTTTGCTATTGTAAACAGTGCTGCAATGAACATTCATGTGCATGTGTCCTTAAAGTAGAACGATTTATAATCCTTTGGATATATACCCAGTAATGGAATTGCTGGGTCAAATGGAATTTCTATTTCTAGGTCGTTGAGGAATCGCCACACTGTCTTCCACAATGGTTGAGCTAATTTACACTCCCACCAACAGTGTAAAAGTGTTCCTATTTCTCCACATCCTCTCCAGCATCTCTTGTCTCCAGATTTTTTTAATGATCACCAATCTAAGTGGCATGAGATGTTATATTTTGTAACATTTTGTAACAAAATGTACTTTTGATTTGCATTTCTCTAATGACCAGTGATGATGATCATTTTTTCATATTTCTGTTGGCCTCACGTATGTCTTCTTTTCTAAAGTATCTGTTCATATCCTTTGCCCACTTTTGAATGGGCTTATTTATTTATTTTTCTTATAAATCTGTTTTAGTTCTTTGTAGATTCTGGATATTAGCCCTTTGTCAGATGGGTAGATTGCAAAAATTGTTTCCCGTTCTGTTGGTTCCCGATTCACTCTAATGACTGTTTCTTTTGCTGTGCAGTAGCTGTGGAGTTTGATTAGGTCCCATTTGTCTATTTTGGCTTTTGTTGCCAATGCTTTTGGTGTTTGGTCATGAAGTCCTTGCCTATGCCTATGTCCTGAATGGTTTTGCCTAGATTTTCTTCTAGGGTTTTTATGGTATTAGGTCTTATGTTTAAGTCTTTAATCCGCCTGGAGTTAATTTTAGTGTAAGGTGTCAGGAAGGGGTCCAGTTTCTGCTTTCTGCCCATGGCTAGCAAGTTTTCCCAACACCATTTATTAAACAGGGACTCCTTTCCCCATTGCTTGTTTTTGTCAGGTTTGTCAAAGATCAGATGGTTGTAGATGTGTGGTGTTGCCTTCAAGGGCTCTGTTCTGTTCCATTGGTCTATATGTCTATTTTGGTTCCAGTACCATGCTGTTTTGATTACTGTAGCCTTGTAGTTTAGTTTGAAGTCCGATAGTGTGATGCCTCCCGCTTTGTTCTTTTTGCTTAGAATTGACTTGGCTATGCAGGCTCTCTTTTGGTTCCATATGAAGTTTAAGGTGGTTTTTTCCAGTTCTGTGAGGATCATTGGTAGCTTGATGGGGATAGCATTGAATCTGTAAATTACTTTGGGCAGTATGGCCATTTTCAAGATATTAATTATTCCTAACTATGAGCATGGAATGTTTCTCCATCTGTTTGTGTCCTCTCTTATTTCATTGAGCAGTGATTTGTAGTTCTCCTTGAAGAGATCCTTTACATTCCTTGTTAGTTGTATTCCTAGGTATTTTATTAGCTAGTTGTATTCCTAGTTGTATTCTCTTTGTAGCAATTGTGAATGGCAGTTCCTTCTTGATTTGGCTCTCTTTAAGTCTGTTATTGCTGTATGGGAATGCTTGTGATTTTTGCACATTGATTTTGTATCCTGAGACTTTGCTGAAGTTGCTTATCAGTTTCAGGAGATTTTGGGCTGAGACCAGGGGGTCTTGTAAGTAGACAATCATGTCATCTGCAAATAGAGACAATTTGACTTCCTCCTTTCCTAACTGAATACACTTTATTTCTTTTTCTTGCCAGATTCCTCTGGCTAGAACTTCCAATACTATATTGAATAGGAGTGGTGAGAGAGGGCATCCTTGTCTAGTGCCAGATTTCAAAGGGAATGCTTCCAGTTTTTGCCCATTCAATGATATTGGCTGTCAGTTTGTCGTAAATAGCTTTTATTGTTTTGAGATACATTCCATCAACACCTAGTTTGTTGAGGGTTTTTAGCATAAAGGGCTGTTGAATTTTGTCAGAGGCCTTCTCTGCATCAATTGAGATAATCATGTGGTTTTTGTCTTTGGTTCTGTTTATGTGGTGAATTATGTTTATAGACTTGTGTATGTTGAACCAGCCTTGCATCCCTGGTATGAAGCCTACTTGATCATGGTGGATAAGCTTTTTGATG
>CAUYQU010058887.1:0-184424 GCA_963574635.1 Cheracebus regulus | reverse complement strand
ATAAAAAGCCACTTCTTTCTTCAGTTCGGTGTTCGAGAGGTTTGTTTCTCACCATTCCTGCTTCAATATGTTCTCACTCATAAGTGGGAGCTAAGCTATGAGGATACAAAGGCATAAGAATAACACAATGGACTTTGGGACTCAGGGGGAAAGGGGGTGAGGGATAAAAGGCTACAAATTGTGTGCAGTGTGTCCTGCTCGGGTAATGGGTGCACCAAAATCTCACAAATCACTGCTAAAGAATTTACCCATGTAACCAAACACGATCTTTTCCCCAATAACCTATGGAAATAAAAATTAAGTTAAAAAAAGAAAAAAGTTATTTCTGTATTTAAATAGAGGTAATAAATTTATTTAAAATTTAACAGTGAGTATGGCACAGGCAGCCATTAATGAGAACAGACCTCAGCTAAGTGTGGAGATGAGTCCTGCAGGTACCCACTGGGCCCCACGTTAACCCTTCAGTCGCTGGATGCCTGGGAAGCCAAGTGGAGACCAGGAGAAAGGTAAAGCTAGCTGGGACGGCAAATCCTAAGGTGGTTCAAGACAGCAGCATCTTCAAGTGACCCAGGAATATTCCTGTATTTTAGCAATGAGCACAGCTGTGCCAGTGTGTCCCAGCTTGAATATGGGCCCTGAACAGTAAATTTTTAACACATCTGAGATAATCCGACCTATAATTTGATGCTCTACTTTTTTTTTTTTTTTTTCAGTTTAACAGTATACTCTGAGCATTTTCCCAAAGTGGGCACGTTGTGTTTATCGCTTTGCTTCCAGAAAAAAATGGAGGCAATTTACCTTTAAATCAGAATAAGAGTGCTGAAGAACAACTGCTTTAGTCCACAGAAAATTCTTTTCAACAACCTGCTTCTTGATGGTGTATTCTTCTCCCTTTCCTGAGGAAGGGACCCTGTCTACTTGGTTCACTGCAGTATCTGTGGATCCTTCTATACACTGTGCCAGGGTCATAGGAGGTGGTCAGGAAGGAAGAGGCACACACATTAAATGCTGTAAGAATGATAAGAAGGGGAAAGGGTGCATTTACATTTTTAAAATTATAATTACTCAGCTAACTGAAAACAACGTTAAAAAAAAACTAGCATTTAAACTAGAAAGAATTCCCTGGCAATCTGTATTAAATTTTCATCTGTTCAGCATGCAAAAGGGTGATAGTTTCAGGTTTTCTGACTGAGTTTTCCACAGATCCAAGTAAAAATAAAGACGACTGGTTATATACTTCTTGGCACTTCAGTGAAATGGCTAGTCAGGTCCCAAGAAATCCTTATTTAAATTCGTATTTGAGTTCATTCGGCCAAGAACTCTAGTATCTCGGCTTCTTCAGTCAGCCTTTGACAAAGTTGCATTTTTATTGCTCAAAAGCATTGAGCAATAGGCAATAATTGACCAAGGCATAAAACTAAGCATTGACCAAGGCATAAAACTAAGATAATCATTATTTTTATTTCAAATAATTTGGGTTCTTTGGCTTTTCATTCCCTCTGCTGCTTCATCCTCTTCCAGTCATTCACTTTTCTCAGTCCAGTATTCATGATTTTTAGAAATATTTCCTGTTTGTGAGCAAGCATACAAATTATTCTATCCTGTCAAATAATCTCATTGTAGAACATACAATGCCTTTTTTAAAAAATTTACATTGAAGAGAAGGGTATTTGGCAATTATTATTCAAGAAAACAGTCACACTAGCTTCTAATATCAATAGAATTATATTTTCACTTGAAAAATAGTTTCCTGTTAGATTTAACAAATGCTAGTCAAGTTTCTCCACCATCTTCTCTTTTGTTTTTTATTTTTTTGGTTTTATAGAAACACCATAAAGGAAAATGTACCTGAATGATCTGGGCTTCACCTTTGAAATTCATGAACTCCTAGGAAACCCAGATCCACAGCTGCCCTAAATGTTTACACTGTGCACCTGAGAAGAGAAGATTCACGGGTAACTTCAAATTCCAGGGCACCAGGATATTCCTTCTGAAGTGTGTGGACCTTTCATCTGACTTGTTAGCCGGGACTTTGCAGAGAGGTTCACTCCTGAATCCTGTCTAAGTGTTGTCAGACTGTTAGGAAGAAATCTCTGAAATGCCCAGCACCTGCTGAGCCCAAGTGTGGGCCTCACAAAAAATCAGCATTTTCAGCTTTTCCTTTGCCCTGGGTGTGTTTAAAGGGGCTTTCTAGTACAGATCCCTTTTATTGCAGGTGAGTGTTGGTAGAGAAAAAATAGCTTTCATCTTTTAGCCTTCTGTGGAGAATAAAAATGAAGCAGAGCTGCCCTGTTTTATGCTTTACGAGATCCTTTTTTTAGATGGAATTATCTTATTAAAAATCTTGACTACAAATGCTATGATAAAAAAACTAGAGCATGTTAGTGCAAACGTCAGGTCTCCTTGAGCTCATTAATTTTAATTCACTTTGTTCTTCATAATGAGATTTTTAGTCCTTAGGCTTTGGTGATGGGCAGTCCTTGTACTATGAAGAGGGAGTAAGTCAAGTGAGAAGAGGTTCATTACCATCTGGAGCCTAACACAGCTCCTGGGACATAGAAGATGCTCGATAAATATCTATGGAAATGATCGTGAATGAAAAATGAACAGATCAGGCCGGATAGCAAGAGGTCCAAGTTCTAGAGTGGATACGAATTTAAGTGGCTTGCTTTTTCAGTTGCTAGCCTGATTTCTCTAATCTGTGAAACAAACAGATTGGATTGGATGATAGCATCCTTTAAATTTAGTATTTTCTTGTGTCAGGGAGAGGGCTTTTTAATATGCTATTGCTTAGTCAAGTCTTAAATTTTTTTTTTTTTTTTTTTTACAAAGCTTTTTGCAACCACTCTAAAACTGCCCTTGAAACAGCACTAAATCAAAAACTTGAGACAATATTCTGGACAGAGTAAATAGGTTTCCAAAGTTTATATGAGGAATAACTTTAATATTGTATTTTATACCAGTATTTTCCTAGACATCAGAACTTCTATACTAAATTCTTCCTACCCTTAACAAAAATGTTTAAATGGGATAGCAAGAACTGCCTTTCTATTGAAAGGGTGAGATGTTGCTATGGTTTGAATGTTTGTGCCCACCCCCAAACTCACACATTGAAATCCTAACTCTCAATATGCTGGTACTTTAGGAAGGTGATTAGGTTATGAGCCCTCATGAGTGGGATTAGTGCCCTTATAAAAGGGGCCCCAGGAAGCTAGCAAGCCCCTTCCAGCACATAGAGACACATCAAGGAACTGGATCTCTGAAGTCAACAGCAACCTTCACCAGACTCCAAATCAGCCAGCACAGTGATCTTGGATGTCCAGGCTCCAGACTGTGAGCAATACATTTCTGTTGTTTATAAGCCACCTGTTTATTTATGAGACAGAGTCTTGCTCTGCACCAAGCTGGAGTGCAACTTACAGCTCACTGCAACCTCCACCTCGTAGGTTCAAGCAATTCTCCTGCCTCAGCCTCCTGAGTAGCTGGGATTACAGGCACCTGCCACCACCCCTGGATAATTTTTGTACTTTTAGTAGAGATGGGGTTTCACCATGTTGGCCAGGATGGTCTCTATCTCTTGACCTCAGGATCTGCCTGCCTCAGCCTCCCAAAGTGCTGGGATTACAGGTGTGAGCCACCCGCACCCAGCCAAGCCACCCATTTTATGATATTTTGTTATAGTAGCCCGGATCTGACTAAGCCAGCTCTATTCAATGGTTCAGTTTGATTTCTGGGTTGCATATTCTTGGACTCCTTATTTTCTGTCGCCATGTACATAAGCAAGCATAGTCTAGTTGGTTACAATCACTCTGGGCACATGAGGCTGGGACTCGACCATCACCAGTATTTGCCTTCTACCCTGACAGTTGAGGACCATTAGGGCCAATAATAATGTGGCCCAGTCGGCTGTTTTCCTGTCATAATTATACTGCCTTCTTATTTTAAAAGAATTTCAGGCTTATAGCAAAAGCACAAGAATATTACAAAATGTATAAAAATAGTACAGTAATGAATTCCCGTAAGCCATTCACCCAAATCCCCAAATGTTAACATTGCTTTTTCATTATCATTCTGCATATATGAAGGTATGTGTGCTGCATGCATATATTTTTCCTTAAAATATTTGGGAGGAAGTTATAAGTATGATGCCACCTACCCTTAATTACTTCAGTGTGTATTATCCTAAAATAAGGCATTCTGGTAAGTAACCACAATATAATGATCAAAATCAGAGAACTGACATTGATACAACACTAGTATCTAATATATAGAACTTTTCCACATTTTGCTAATTGTCTCATTACTATTCATCATAGAAATTACTTTTTAATTGTTTTGTTCTGGTTCATGATTCAGTCCAGAATCACATATTGCACTTAGTTGCTGTGCCTCTTTAATTTCCTTTAAGCTGCCACAGTTACTCATATTTGTTTTTTATGACCTTGACGTTTTTGAAGGATACAGGCCAGTTATTTTGCAGAAAGCCCCTTGATTTGGAATTGTGTGATGATTTCTCAGAGTTCCATCTGGGTTATGCATTCTTGGCAGGAACCCCCTGGAAGTGATGTATGCTTCTCACTGCTTCATATCATGAGGCACCTGGTATCTATTTGTCCCTTTACTAGTGATGTTTGATTGCTTTAGAAAGGTGGTATCTGCTATGTTTCTCCATTGTGAAGTGGCTAGGTTTTTTTCTTTATAATTAATATAAAGAATTGATTACAAATTCTGTACGTAATCTGATTCCTTCCTGGCAGTTTACTATAGACAATCAGGAGAAGGCATGCTGTACTTTGCTTAAAGATTTCTTCCACCAGATATCCTGCTTCATTGCTCATAAGTTCCTCCTTTCACAAAACATTAGGACTCAACACAATTCAGCCGAGTTATTTTCCACTTTATAACAAGGATGGCTTTTTTGCTTGTTTCTAATAACATGCCCCTCATTTCTGACACCTCATCAGAATTGTCTTAATTGATCATATTTCTACCTACAGTCTCAGCATAACCACTTAAGTAATGTCTTAGAAGACTGAAGCTTTTTCTACATTTCTTTTCTTCTGAGCCGTTATGAGAATCGCCTTCTATGGCCCATCAATGACAATGCAGGCTTTTTCTGTATTCTTTTTTCTTTTCTTTTTTTTGAGATAAGAGTCTCGCTCTGTTGCCAGGCTGGAGTGTAGTAGCACGATCTTGGCTCACTGCAACCTCTGCCTCCTGGGTTCAAGTGATTCTCCTGCCTCAGCCTCCTGAGTAGCTGAGACTACAGCCATGCACTACCATGTCCAGCTGATTTTTGTATTTTTAGTAAAGATGGGGTGTCACCATGTTGGCCAGGATGGTCTCCATCTCTCTCTCTCTCTCTTTTTTTTTTTTTTTGAGACAGAGTTTCGCTCTTGTTGCCCAGGCTGGAGTGCAATGGCATGATCTCAGCTCACTGCAACCTCTGCCTCCAGGGTTCAAGTGATTCTCCTGCCCCAGCCTCCCAAGTAGCTAGGATTACAGGTGTGTGCCACCATATCTGTAAAATTTTTTTTAGTAGATATGTGGTTTCTCCTTTTTGATCAGGTTGGTCTGGAACTCCCGACTTCAGATAATCCATGTGCCTTGGCCTCCCAAAGTGCTGGGATTACAGGTGTGAGCCACCGTACCCAACTAATATAGGCTTTTTCTAATATGCACCTCAATGCTCTTCCTGCTTCTGCTAATTACACAATTCCAAAGCCACTTCTACATTTTTGGGTACGGTTTTACAGTAGCACCCCACTTGTTGCTATCAATTTCCATCGAAGACCATTCAGGCTGCTACAACAAAATATGTTAGACTGAGAAATTTATAAACAACAGAAATTATTTCTCACAATTCTAGAAGCTAGGAAGTCCAAGAGCAAAGCACCAGCAGACTCAGTATCTGGTGAAGGCCTGTTGTTCATAGATGGTAACTTCTATGTGTTCTTACATGGGCAAAGGGGTCAACTGTGTCTTTACATGGCAGAAGGGACAGGGACTGCTCCTTTCAACTTCTTTTTTAAGGGCAAAAATCACATTCATTAGGAAAGAGCCCTCATTACTTAATCACTTCCCACTTCTTAATACTACTGAGGCCCTTTTTTTTTTTTTTTTTTTTGAGATGGGGTCTCAAACTGTCACCCAAGCTATAGTGCACTGGCACAACCTCAGCTTACTGCAATCTGCGCTTCCTGAATTCAAGCAATTCTCCTGCCTCAGCCTCCTGAGTAGCTGGAACTATAGGTGTGTGCCACCACACCCAGCTAATTTTTTTCATAGTTTTTGGTAGAGATGGGGTTTCACCATGTTGGCCAGGGTCTCGATCTCCTGACCTTAGGATCCACCCACTTTGGTGTCCCAAAGTGCTGGGATTACAGATGTGAGCCACGGCACCCAGCCAGCCTTACCTCTTAATACTATTGCATTAGGGGTTAAGTTTCAATATCTCAATTTGTGGGTGACACCAACATTCAGACTTATAGCAGTTGGTTTGGCAAGAATCTCCCTACCCTGATGTCTCTTTTTTGTAATTTTCCATCCACTGATCCCTCACTTGGTTCAATGGCCAGAAATCCTCAGCTGTCTTTGCTGAATTCAGAGTTGAGCCCAATCTCTCCTCCCTATCTCAACAGTCTTTAATAAAGTATTCCTTCAGTAGGCCTCATGCTATCATCATTGAGTCTGGTTGTTTGGAAAGCTAAGTCTCTTATCAGAGTAACAGTTTTTCTTTTTTTTCTTTTTTGTCACTTCACAATTCTTTTATGACTGACTTTTTTTGTTTTTTTTTCTCAGTTTTTCTTTTTTAAAATTTTAGAGTTATTATTTTGGCTAATGAATAACTTATGATGACCTGGGATTCTATTTTGTGATATCCAATGTTTTAAACTTTTGATATCTGACAAACCTCCCAAGATCAAATTCTAAGTTTAAAAAAAAATTAAGTCACCTAAAGTCCAAAAAGACATATTCAGCTTATTTAATGTATTAAAATCATGCAGAAACACTGTCAGATTTAAAATAGTGTTTAATTTTCTTTGATTTATATTCATATAAATATGTTATTAGTATGTATTACAAAATTTTATAAGAGTCCTACAATTCTGATATGCCTCAGGAAATGTTATCAGTAGTAATTATAATTGTCATGTTAAATTATTGTGTGCCACAGAGGTAACAAATTTCCCTGTCAATTTTGTCTTTTACTGTGGCTACCCTAAAATGTTTTTGTCATCCATAGACAATTATCTCATTTTGATCTTCTTTAGAAGGTGGTTTTATAATCAGCTATAAAACTTTGAGAAGTGCTCTTGAATGCAAGGTTCTGACAACTGTGGAGATTATGACATTAGTATAAGGGGAAAAAACTTTCAGCACTCTCATGGAGAGCTGAAATGTTCATGAATATCAAGCAGAACAGAAGTTAACTGAATGGACTGAACTAAAAGAAGACTGAGGTAGCTTTTTTTTTCCTTAACTTTTTTGCCTAAAATGTTGCTAATCTTTTTTGTTTTCCAGAGCTAAGAAAACTTTTTTTGAGCTATTTTACAGCCTTTAACAACTGAGTAAAATACGTTCCTATGAACAAAATTTGGAGCGTATTTGTTTCTTTCTACCTGGTTTCTCCAGAATTTGAGAATTATTTGTGAGTTTTCTCAATTTATGGTAGTATGGTTATCTGCATAAGTGTGATAAGAATCTGTTATCTTTTGTAACAGGACATAATTGGAGAAACTGGTTAAAGAGATTTAATTTAGAATTCTAAATTTCATTTAGAATTCATTTAGAATTTGGGGAAGCTGTCAAAAATGCCAAAAGCTTTGAACACTTGATTAAATAGGATCATAATTCACTGTGAAACAACACTTTCACAAATTCTTGAATTGCTTGAACCTAGAGGCAGAGGT
This sequence comes from Cheracebus regulus, assembly GCA_963574635.1. Lineage (NCBI taxonomy): Eukaryota > Metazoa > Chordata > Mammalia > Primates > Pitheciidae > Cheracebus > Cheracebus regulus. The sequence continues at coordinate 176,511 of CAUYQU010058887.1, read as the reverse complement.
TGCAATGAGCCAAGACCACATCATCAGGGCAAGAAGAGCTAAACTGTCTCAAAACAAACAAATAACCAAAGGGAAGGATTGAAACCACCCCTGCAAAATTGCAGACTGAGACAGTGAAAGAGATCTGACCTAACAAGCTGTCCCTGTTCATTCTTGGGCACAGGCTGAACTAACTTTGGGAGGAACTTAGCTTAGAGTTTATAGTTTAAAACAAACAGAAAAACAGTCGTTTCCCAAAACAAACTTCCTTCTTGCCTAGGGACTAGACTGTCTTTTTAGGATTAACAAATTAGCCACAAGATTAGAAATTATGGTTTAGAAAGTCACACAGTTGGAAGCTACAAGATTCAGACCCTCCCTAAACTGTTTCTAAGATCAATGCTTGAGACAGTTTGCAGACCCCGCACTTGATGGATCAGCTGGCACCACCCAGATGGATAAACTGGCTCATCTGATCTGTGGCTGCCACTCAGCAACTGACTTAACACATGAACACAGCTTTAATTCCCTAGGATTTCATCTCCAACCCAACCAATCAGCACTCCAGACTCACTGGCTGTCCCTGACCCACCAAGTTATCCTTAACAACTCTGATCCCTGGGCTGGGTACGGTGGCTCAGGCCTGTAATCCCAGCACTTTGGGAGGCCCAGGAGGGCGCATCACCTGAGGAGTTCCAGACCAGCCTGGTCAATATGGCAAATCCCCGTCTCTACTAAAAGTACAAAAATTAGCCAAGTGTGGTGGGGTGTGCCTGTAATCCCAGCTACTCAGGAGGCTGAGGCAGGAAAATCACTTGAACCCTGGAGGCGGAGGTTGCAGTGAGCTGTGATGATGCTACTGCACTCCAACTCTAATCCCTGAATGCTCCTTGGGGAGATAGAGTAATAACAAACCTCCAGTCTTCAAAAAAAAAAAGTCTTCCTTACTATTTCAATAACTTTTGGAAATTTTTTTTTCATTAATACCACCTAGGAATCAGTAACTGTTTTATTAGAATAATTTCTAGTGCTTTATCGTATCTTTGATTATTTACGGGAACTAAATCTTTTCACCTTAAAGACAGCTATTTTTTCTTACAATCATAGAATCTCCTATGCCCTTTTTGTTGTTGTTGTTGTTGAGATTAAGTGTTGCTCTGTCACCAGGCAGTTAATTATCCAATTAATTAAAGTAACAATAAAAATAGCCATAGGATGCTGGGTGGGGTAGGTCACGCCTGTAATCCCAGCACTTTGGGAGGCCCAGTCGGGTGGATCACAAGGTCAAGAGATTGAGATCATTCTGGCCAAGATGGTGAAACCCCATCTCTACCAAAAAAAAAAAAAGAAAGAAAAATTATCTAGGTGTGGTAGAATGTGCCTGTTAGTCTCAGCTACTCAGAAGGCTGAGGCAGAATTGCTTGAACCCGGGAGGCAGAGATTGCAGTGAGCTGAGATTGTGCCACTGTGGGACCCTGTCTCTACAACAAATTTAAAAAATTAACTGGGCATGGTGGTATGCACTTGCAGTCCCAGTTACTCAGGAGGCTGAGGTGGGAGGATGGCTTGAGCCCAGGAGGGTCAAGGCTGCAGTGAGCCATGATCACAGTGTTGTACTCCAGCCTGGGTGACAGAGTGAGATCCTGCCTTTAAATAAATAAATAAATAAAAATACTTTGGTTAAAATCTAACAAAAGTTATAAAAGACCTACCTTGTGAAAAGTACAAAACATCACTAAGATAAATTTTAAAAGACCTAAATAAAAGTTAATGGGTCAGAAGATTGAATATGGTTAAAATGTCAATTCTCCCCAAATTGACCTGTAGAGTCAACAGAATCTCAATCAAAATTCCAGCAGTCTTACTTTTTTATGCAAAATGACAAGGTGACTCTAAGATTAGAAAATCTGAAGAATCTAGAAGATACAAAACAACCTTGAAAAATAAAGTTGTAGGACATAAACTACCTGATTTCATCACTTATTTATATAGCTATAATAATCAAAACAGCATGGTGCTGGTGGCAAAAAGACAAATAGCTCAATGGAACAGAACAGGAAACCTAATGAAACACATACATATGCAACACAGATTTTGACAAAAGCACAAAGAAAATGCAGTGGAGACAAAAATAACTTTTTAAATGATGCTGGAATACTAGCATATATATACATGCAAAAAATGAACTTTGGCCCCTATCTCACACCGTGTACAAAAATTAATTAAAAGTCCATCCTAGCCTATGAGCCAGGAGGTTGAGGCTGTAGTGAGCTGTGATCACACCACTGCACTCCAGCTGGGGCAACAGAGTGAGACCCTACCTCAAAAAAAAAAAAAAAAAAAAAAAAAAGCAGATTCTAGACCTATCTAAGCTACAACTCCTGGGTTAAAGCAGTAATATTTCTAGAAGAAATCATAGGAGAAAATATTCAAAATTGTGGAGCTGAAGAGTCTATCAAATACTGAACTTATTTTTAACCACCTTGACCAAAAGTAATTGGTTTATATACTTCATCATGTCATCATTTAATTCTAAACCTACAGATAACAATATCACTTTCTCAGTAAGAAAGTACTTGGGTCTTCAATGAGCTGAACTCACACTCCCAAGTAAACCATAACGCTGTATCTCCAGAGTAGAGTTTATTAGAGGGGTAACTTGTGATAATGATAGACAATGACCAAAGACTGAGCCTAGGAAGTGGCATTTTGAGGCTGCACATACTCAAGGCAATTCTTCAGAATCACAGATCCAATTGACATCTGAAAGAACAGCTGAGAGTGAATGAATAAATAGATGAAACAAACCTGAGTAGATGGTAGTTGATATTGTTGTATATATATTCTACCTTTACATGCAATAAAAAGAACGAAAAGTAGATAGGTTTCAATACCAACATCTCCATCAGTTACCCGCTGTAATACCTTGGACTAAGGTAACTTCCCCTGAATCGGGTTGCTTCCGGGGCGGGCCTCCGCGGGCGGGAAGTTTGAGCCTGGGAGCCGGCAGTGCCGAGCAGCTGGAGGACTGAGCCCTTGAGCTCCGAGCCCGTGAGGGGCTCGCCGGGATAGTCGGTAGTCCCCGGCGGATCGGCGGCCTGACAGTTGCCTGAATGTGAGGTCTGGGGTCACCCTGCGGTGATCTGAGGTCCTGGGGTGCCCCCACAGGGATTTGCTGCCTCAGGGATCCGAAGTCTCATTCACTCCCCTACGGAGGATCTGAGGTCTCGAGGTCCTCCCGCGGGGGTCTGAGGTCTCCGGGTCCCCCATCCTCGAGATCGGAGGTCCAGGTCCCCCGAGCCGGCAGGCCGGTGGGTCTGGCCTGGAGCTGTAATGTGGCGCGCCGGCCCCAGGTGGTGTCGGGCTTCGGGGGCGGGGAGGTGGGGGAAGGTGCCGAAATTCCGCACAAAGTCGTCCGCGGGGGTCCAGCCGCGCCCGCAAAGCAGTGACTGTACCCCCTCCGCTTCCTGACCCTCTGCTCAGGTGAGCTCAGGTGAGGCGCCGGGAAGCTTCTAAGTCACTAATGGAAACAGAAGGTTAATTCAGGGGCTAGGGACCGTCGTCCTCGTTACCCGCAAGAGGAGAGAAAATCCCGCAGCCCGAGGCGCGGCGAGGCGGGGTCAGGCCCTCTCCCCCGGGTCTCAGCTCCCGCCAGCCTCCTGCCCTGGCTGCTGACACAACCCGGAAGAGCGGATTCCGCGGAGCGCAGGGAGGGCGGAGCGCTCGCCTTGCGCATGCCCAGTGACCGCCGCGCCCCAGGCTGGCTCGCGTCGCGCTGGCCGGCGGGTGGGATTCCGCGGTCCGTCATGGCGGCGCCCATCCTGAAAGGTGAGGCACTTCCTTCTCCCTGCCCCAGCTGCGGGAGAGTTTGAGGACCCGCACTCTTGGTCGCGGGCGCACTCGGGGGCTCCCGTGAGAGCAGCCCGCGGGCCCCTCCCTCGCTGACTGTCGCCCCCGGACCCCCTGCCGCCTGCTCCCTCCCCAGCTGCCTGTCCCCAAAAACCGCCCGCTGCCTACTTCCTCCCCCATGCTCCCTGTCCCTCCAGAACCCCCCACTGCCTGCTCTCTCCCCCGCTGCCTGTCCCCCCAAAACCCCCAGCTGCCTGCTTCCTCCCCCATGCTCCCAAAACCCGCCTCCCACCACCTGCCGTCACCCCTGCTGCCTTAGTCCTTGGACCCGGGGCTCACGGGCAGGCAGAGTCCTGCCCTCGGGAAGTTCGTGTGGGGCCCTCCTGGGTCTGGTCCTGTTCGACCCGCCACCGCTGAGGCCCACCTGGAGGGGCGGCAGTTGTGTTTCTATGCGAATCGTTCCAAGAATTGGAGCTGCCTTTTACTGCGGAGTCCTTGTGTGCCAGGTGCTGTGCTCAGGCTAGTATGGTGATGTCTGATTTTTAACCGCTCCATCAATTCTGTTACCACAGTTTACAGGTGGGAAAACTAAGGTCTGGGGCAAACGTTTAGATGCCTCTCCCACTGTGTGTGGCCGGTCAGTGTTGGCAGGGCTTTAGACCGGAGCTGCTGTCCTAACCAGTATAGGATACCTTATTCAGTCCCGCCCGCTGTGCACCTGGAAGAGCCCAGGGAAGGAGAACAGCGGACCCAGGTGTTTTAGAGTTTGGCCGTGGGATAAAGAGGGGCCTGGAGTCATAAAATCTCATAGCCAAAACAAAAGGTTTATACAAACTCTGTAATCAGTTGTGGTTGTTTTTCTAATGTTAGTATTTTGTGAAATTAACCTGGTTTTCCTTTAGGGTTGTCCACAATCTTTGACCAATGGCACACCTCGAAAACTCAAACATCAGGTTTTGAGAAGAGGATATCCACTGCAACAGGGGTCCACAGACTATGCCCCCCAGGCCAAATCTGTCCTGCTGCCTGCTTTTGTAGGGTCTACAAGCTGAAAATGTCTTTTACATTTTTAAATGATTTTTTAAAAAAAGGACAAATGAAAAACTATCACATTCACATTTCCTTCTCCACAAAGTTTTATTGGAACACAGGCTGGCTCGTTAATATATTATCTATGGTTATGTTTGTGCTACAACCATGAAATTGAGTAGTTGTGACAAATACTGTTTGGCCACAAAGCCTAAAATATTTACTGTCTGTCCCTTTACAGAAAACAGACTTCTGCATTAGAAAAATTAAGCCTAAGAATTTGGGGAAAGCATCTAATTTTAGGAATGTAAAGTGTGATGGATGTATGGGTACAGTTCTTTGCTTAAAATTTTAATAAATTGCACTGAAGCTATTTTGAATAAACTTTTAGTAGAAATTTATTTATGAGACAGAGTCTCACTCTGTTGTCAATGTTAGAGTGCAGTGACATGATCATATAATAGCTCAGTGCAGCCTCAAACTCGCAGGCTTAAGCAATTCTATTGCTTCAGCCTCTGAATAACTTGAGACTAGAGGTACTTCCATGCCTGGTTATTTTTATTTTTAAATTTATTTTATTATTATTATTATTATTATTATTATTATTTTTGTACAGCCAGGGTCTCACTATCTTGCCTAAGCTGGTCTTGAATTCCTAGCCTCAAGCAATCCTCCCGCCTCCACCTTCCAAAGTGCTGGGATTACAGGCATGAGCTACTTTGCTCAGCCAGTAGAAGAAACTTGATTTACTTTTCTTATTTTTGAGACAAAGACTTGCTCTGTTGCTCAGGCTGGAGTGCAATGGTGCGATCATAACTCAGTTGCTACCCACTGGGCTCCAGGATTTCTCCCACCTCAGCTTCACCCTCTCTACCCTGTCTTCCAACCCAGTAGCTGAAACTACAGCTGCTCACAGCTATTTCTGGCTAATTTTTAAAAAAATGTGGAGACGGTTTTTCACTGTGTTGCCCAAGCTGGTCTCAAATTTCAGGGCTCAAGTGAGTCTTGAGCCTTCCAAAGTGCAAGGATTACATCATGAGCTACTACACCTGGCCAGTAGAAGAAAATTTCCAAAATCTACTGGGCAGCGGATGCTGGAAATAAAAATGTATATTTCATGCTCATATCTTGTTTTCAGATGTAGTGGCCTATGTTGAAGTGTGGTCATCCAATGGAACAGAAAATTATTCAAAGACATTTACAACACAGCTTATGGATATGGGGGCAAAGGTAAGACATTTATTTTGCTGTTGATTCATATGACAGTCTTCTGATAGGTAAAAAGTTACATTTGCATTTTCTTATTTTGGGAGTTATTACTTCGAATATGAAGGACAAAGCAATGGGAAGCAGTAGGAGAAAAAAAGAGCCAAAGTGTGCAGAATTTAGAACAGTAGAACTTACAGATCAGTTGGGCCTGTGGACATTGAATGAGGAGGAGGAACCTAGGATGAAAATCTGGATTCTTACATTGATTGCTTGGGTGCATTAAGGAAAGTGAGGAATACAGGAAAAGGAAGAGGTTTCTAAGGGAAAAGTTGTAAATTTGGGCATATTGAAAATATCTGTTAGACATTTGAATATACAAGTCTGGAACTTGAAGTGTTCAAAGCTAGAGGTGATGATTTGGGGGGTGAAGAACACAGGGGTCATGTGAAGTCACAGGCGTGGGTACCATCCCATGTCAGGCATGGTTAGCATGAAGAGTGGTGATGCAAGAACCTTATTCAGTATTCAAAAACAGGCAATGAGAGCAGGGACCTAGTGACAGAGGGAAAGAAGAATGCCAGGAGAAGAAGAATATGTGTGGAAGTCAAAGGAAGGAGTCATTTTTTTAATTGCCTTTCAGAGCTAGGCAGGAGTAATTTTAAAGATAGAATTTTTTACAACTACAGAAACTTCAAAAAAGATAGGACTGGAAAATGTACTTTGGATTTGAACACTCTAAGGTCATTGTTGAACTTAGTGCAGTTTTCAGTGAAATGGGCAGGAATCATTGAGGTATGAGGAAATGGAGGTAGCAAAACAATTTGCCTTATTTAAGGTTTCTTAACATAGCCATCTCGGTTACCAGATTTACTATCACATAGTGCTTGTGTTTAAGTAAACTTTATTTGACATAATAATATCCTTGATACCGAATAGTTATGTTTTGCCCCCGCACACTAAACCAATCACTGTGATGACGGGTTTTGCCAAAGGAAAAAGATTCATTCACAGGGAAGCCCAGCCAGGAGGCAAAAGAGTACTCACATCTTCATTCCCAAAGATAAGGCTTAGGGATATTTATCAGTTAGGGAAGTGGGGTGATCTAAGCTGTGGGGAAAAATGAAGTAATCACTCAGTGATCTGCATGAACATAGTTGGGGTTCATGGGATGCATGTTTAGAAAACAGGGGCAATTGGGAGGCCAAGGCTGACAGATCACCTAATGTCAGGAGTTCAAGTCCAGCCTGGCCAACAGGAAACCTTTTCTCTACTAAAAATACAAAAAAAATTACCCGGGTGTGGTGGCATGCACCTGTAGTCCTAGCTACTTGGGAGGCTGAGGCAGAAGAATCACTTGAAGCTGGGAGGCATAAGTTGCAGTGAGCTGAGATCACACCACTACACTCCAGCCTGGGGACAGAGCGAGACTTCTAAAAAACAAAAACAAAAACCAGACACTAGTAGGATCTGTTGGTGGAGATTTTGGTCTGATGTCAAAAGGTCACTTCTTGGGCATTTGCACAGGCATGGTTGAAGGGTTGGTGGTTGCAGCCTGTTTAAACTGTACAGGTGCTGACTCAAGTTCCTGAAAAATAGCTTAAGCAACTGTTACCATGGTGGCATGTCCACCAGCAGTGTTAAAAGGAAACCACTGAAGGTCATTACTGCATTTAGCAGCATGACTTGCAGCTAGCTATATAGGAATAAGTAAATAAATGACAAAAAGCAAGTGACCAAAAGCAAGCAAAGCAGGTTAAATTTGGCAGACCTAATTTTCAGCCCTAAAGCATAAGAGTGGTGATGCTGGCAATTCAGATATGCCAGAGAAGCCTTTATGTGCTTCCTTTAAGTGAAAAGGTGAAAGTTCTCCACTTTAAGGAAAGGGAAAAAATTGTATGCTGAAGTTGCTCAGATATACAGTGAGAACAAATCTTCTAATCTTCAAACTGTGAAGAAGGAAAACTATGCTAGTGTTGCAGTCACACCAAACTGCAAAAGTTACAGCCATAGTGGGTGATAATTTTTCTTATGATACATTGTTACAATTGCCCTATTTTGTTACTGTTATTGTTAATCTGTGCCTAATTTGTAAATAAAACTTTATTTTATATGTATGCATAGGAAAAAATAGTATATAACCCGTTAAGTACTAGTCAAGGATTCAGGCGTCCACTGGGGGTGGGTTGGGGGGTGTCTTAGAACTTAACACCCATGGTTACGGGGGAACTAATATACTTTTGTAGGGAATTTAGCTGTGAACAAAGTCTACTTATGTCTTTTTCTGGCATTTGGGAGGGGCTGACTGATAGGCTGAGTAAAACAGATCCATTAAAATGGGTGAAAAGATTAGTGAGGGAGGTGGGCGGTGGCTCAGGCCTGTAATCCCAGAACTTTGGGAGGCCGAGACTTGTGGATCATGAGGTCAGGAGATCAAGACCATCCTGGCCAACATAGTGTAACCCTATCTCTACTAAAAATACAAAAAAATTAGCTGGGTATGGTGGGGCATGCCTGTAGCCCCAGCTACTCGGGAGGCTGAGGCAGGAGAATTGTTTGAACTGGAGAGGCGGAGGCTACAGTGAGCTGAGATCATGCCACTGTACTCCAGCCTGGAGACAGAGGGAGACTCAGAAAAAAAAAAAAAACAGTATGAAAAGATAATTGAAGGTAGGGCTGGATTAGGGTGAGACAAGAGAGCTGCCCTGGGTCTAAAACTTAAGAGGCACTCACTACTAGGCAAAGAGTGAGTGCCACTAAATTTTTCACTGAGGGCCTTGTTTGGCCTCCCTAGTGTCTACCTTAAGTAAAAGGTCAGTGGAGAGGAATCAGTATAGGAGCAGGACCCAGACTGCAAGAGGGGAGACATGCCTATTGTGATACATTGGAATGTAGGAGCCTGAGGGAGTCTGCATGTTCTGATGCCTAAAATTTACTTGGGATGACTACAAGTTATTGTGCATCAGAAAAAAGCCTTGAGACAAGTGAGCTGACAAGGTGGTTCTAGATCTTTTACATCTTTTTGGTTTTCACCTTTTATTTCAAAAATTTGCAAACAGAAAGTTGAAAGAATAGTGAATATAGATTCAATAGTCGTTAACATCTTAACATACTTGCTTTATCTCTATTTCTATGTACAGCGTATTTAGATTTGTACTTGTATTTTTCTTCTGAACTATTTCAAAGTAAGTTGCAGACCTCTTAATTTGCCCATAAATACTCAATATGCATCATCTGAAAACAAAGACGTTTTCCTGTATAACAAAAATACCGTGATCACATCTAAGGAAATTAGCAATGATTTCTTAACAGTCTTCTAAAGTGGTTGGATCAGTTTATACTTGTATTAATATATGAAAGTTCCCATTGCTGAATATGCTTGGTTTTGTCAACCTTTACTTTCAGCCATTCTGGTATGTTTGTATCTCATTGTGCTTTGAATTTGCATTTATTTTGAAGTATATATTCAAGCCTCCAGCTTATATTTTGATTGGGTTTATCTCTTCTTGATTTGTAAGTATTCTCTGTGTTTTAGAATTGACCCTTTTATCAGCCAAATGAATTGCAAGGTTTTTGTCACTCTGGCTTGTCTTTCATCTTCTTAATGGTATCTTTTGGTGATAATTTTAATGTAGTTAAATTTATTTTTTTATTTATTTTATGGTAAACTTTTTTGTGTGTATTGGTTTAAAAAAAATCTGTTATGTTATTTTCTGGAAGCTTTTATCATTTTGCCTTTCACACTTAAAGTATACCTGGAATTGATTTTTTCATATACTGTAAAGTAGTTGTCTCATTTTTCCCAATGAATATTTGTCTCAACATAATTTATTTAAAAAACCTTTAATCAAAGTCTGAACTACTACTTCTGTTTTAAATCAGGGATCCGTATATGTCCACTCTGTTCAACAGCTCTCTGTTTGTAACCACCCAGTGGATTCACCTTGCCTGCTGCCTAGACAGAGCCGATTTATCAAGACAGAAATTACAGTAGAGAAAGAGTAATTCACACAAAGCTGGCTGGGTGGGCTACCGAGATTTATTATTACTCAAATCAGTCTCCCTGAGCATTTGGGAATCAGAGCTTTAAAGGACAACTTGGTGGGTTAGGGGAAACCAGAGAGCCGGGAGTGCTGATTGGTCAGGTCAGAGATGAAATCAAGGGAGGGAAGCTATCTTCTTGTACTGAGTCAATTCCTGGGTGGGCAGATGAGCCAGTTTATCCATCTGAGTGGTGCCAGCTGATCTATTGAGGGCAGGTTCTGCAAAATATCTCAAGCATTGATATTAGGAGCAGTTTAGGGAGGGTCAGAACTTGTAGCCCCCAGCTGCACGACTCCTAAACCATAATTTCTTTTTTATTTTTTTTGAGACAAGAGTCTCACTCTGTCGCCAGGCGCCAGGCTGGGGTGCAGTGGCAAGATCTTGGCTCTCTGTAACCTGTGCCTCCTGGGTTTAAGCAATTCTGTTTCAGTCTCCTGAGTAGCTAGGACTACAGGCACACACCACCACACCCAGCTAATTTTTGTATTTTAGTAGAGACGGGGTTTCACTGTGCTGGCCAGGATGGTCTCGATCTCTTGACCTTGTGGTCCGCCCACCTCGGCCTCCCAAAATGCTGAGATTACAGGTGAAAGTCACCACACCTCGCCCTAAACTGTAATTTCTAATCTTGTGGCGTTAGTCCTACAAAGGCAGTCTACTTCCCAGGCAAGAAGGAGGTTTGGGGAAAGGACTGTTACTGTCTTTGTTTTAAACTCTAAGCTAAGTTCTTCCCAGAGTTAGTTCAGCCTATGCCCAGGAATGAACAAGATCATCTTGGAGGTTAGAAGCAAGATGGAGCCGGTCAGGCCAGATCTCCCTCGCTGCCTGTTACAGCCTTGTGATGGCAGTTTCACGTTCATTGGTCTCTTTCTCTGATCTCATGACAAAACTGTTAGCAGTGAAGAGATCTGAGTTACCCCGAGTTACCGGCAGCATATCTGTGAGGGTTGATCCGTAGCAGCTTTACTCCTTGCCTCAGAAGAAGAAAGAATTAGACTGAGGGACATAAAGCAGAAAAGAGGGCTGGGCACGGTGACTCATGCCTGTAATCCTGGCACTTTGGGAGGCCGAGGAGGGCAGATCACGAAGTCAGGAGATGGAGACCATCCTGGCCAACATGGTGAAACCCCTCTCTCTACTAAAATACAAAAAATTAGCCGGGCATGGTGGTGGGCGCCTGTACTTCCAGCTACTCAGGAGGCTGAGGCAGGAGAATCGCTTGAACCCGGAGGTTGCAGTGAGCCGAGATCGCTCCAGCTTGGCGACAAAGCAAGACTCCGTCTCAAAAAAAGAAAAAAAAAAGGCATAAAAAAGAGCAGGAATGGAAGTTTATTAAAAAGGGTTTAGAACAAGAAAGAATTTGAAGACAGTCAAGTGGGCTCCTAAAGGCCAAAGAGAAAAGTGTAAGAAGAGCCGATCACCTGATCCTAGGACTGTGTAGGCTCGCTTCCTTAATGGCAGTGAGCATGCGCAGTGTGTTTAGGGTATTATATGCATGCGCTTCTCCATATTTGTATTTGTATTATTTTTTGAGATGGAGTCTCACACTGCTGCCCAGGCTGGAGTGCGATGGCTCAGTCTCTGCTAACTGCAACCTCCGTCTCCTGGGTTCAAGTGATTCTCCTGACTCTTCCTCCCCGGTAGCTGAGCTTACAGGCAGGCACCACCACACCTGGCTAATTTTTGTATTTTTCGTAGAGACCGGGTTTTGCCATGTTGTCCAGGCTGGTCTCGAACTCCTGACCTCAGGTGATCTGCCCGCTTCAGCCTCCCGAAGGGCTGAGATTACAGGTGTGAACCACCACACCCAGCCTCCTTTGGTTTTAATTGCCTGACTTTTTCCAATTTTTTTGGATGATTGCACTGATTTTCAACCTTACTTTGTATTTATGCATTTAAGATACATGTTTTTCTCTAAGTGGGGCTTCAGCTGCATTCTGCCAGAAGTCTTCATCTGGTACATTGCAATATCTACCTCTGTTTTTATTTTTTGTTTAATCCAGTGGTTTCTGTTCTTATTCTGTTCCTCCTATGCTTGTTTTTTTATTTGTTGTTCAAGTTTAAAAATTTTTAAGCATGTATTTAAAATTATTTGTAAATAATTTGAGGCCTAGAAATGTATTATCTTTTTTTCAAAAGGGACTCAGATTTATTTCCAGTAGGATATTTATAGTACTCATAATCCGAGATTATCTTAAGCCAATTTCAGGATTTGAGATGATTTAAAGCTAGACTGCAGGCCTGTGAGGGTCATTGTAATTTCTGGTTCACCCTTTTCTAGATGCAGCCCATTGAGTCTCAACCCAAGGTGTACAGGTTTTTTTCAGACCCTCTCCTCTCTTTGAGGCTTGTTTCTCAATTTTTGTCCCATTTAGTGTTAGTTACATTTGATAAAAGCCTTGAGGGAAAATGGCCTCAAATGTTAGACTCATCTCTCTAGATGTCTTCTATTTTTTTCTTTTTTCTTTTTACTTGACTGTTGCAATGCAATAGGTGTCAGTCTTGATTTAGAGTCTGTCGGGTAATTTTTGACTGCCTTGACAGCTTCTGTGGACTTGGCAGGGGTGCGGAGATTGAGAGAGAGAGAGAGTCATAAAAGTAATAACTATTCATTGTTTAAAAAGACTAATGGGCACTGCCATGAAGTTCACAATGAAAACAAAGAGAAACCAGCAACCTTTTCCCGTACATTTCATTTTCTATTTTTCAAAGACAGCTGCTTTCAGACCATCTGTTTCTTTTGGTATTTGCCTTCATATTTCCAAACCGTGCACATATATTCTTTCAGTATAATTAAATGCTATAAAAAATTATGCGAATGAGTTCTACTTCTGGAAGGGATACATAAAAGGTAAAATTTTTGACACCATGAATGTCTGAACATGCTTTTATTACACTGTTAACTTTTACTAATATTTTAGCTGACTGTAAAATGCTAGCACAAATATTATTTTTTCTTGAAGGTATTTCCCATTGTTTACTCACTTCCAGACTGTTCTTAATAAGACTGATTCAGTTGTCACTTATCATTTTTGTTTGCATGTAACTTGTCTCCATCCTCTTCACCTTGATTACCCACTCTTTGAATATTTTTCTCCTTTGCCAACCATGCTGGAATTCTGTGATAAGCTTGATGTACTACTGTTTTCATTCTTATGCTGGCCTTTTATGGGGGATCCTTTTGATCTAAAATGCTTGACCTTTACTTCGAGAAACTTTTCTTCTATTATTTCTTTAATAATATCTTCTCCATTTTTTGTATTCCTATATTTCTTTAACTCCTGTTGATTTGCTGTTGGATCTCCTGGTCTGAGCTCCTGATATTTTTGCCTTTTGTCTCCTGTTGTGTCCGTCTTCTTGTCCTTTTGTTATACTGCCAGGGAGCTTTTCTCAACTTCATTGTCTAAAATTTCTGTAGGAAATTTTTTTATTATGTCATCTTTTTCTTTTATTTCCAAGAGCTCTTTAGGATCCTATTTAAAAATTATATTCTGATCATGTTGCATGAATACGGTATCTTAAGATACTGAGTGTTTTAAATTTTGGTTAAATATGTGTTCTGTTTTCCCTGTTGTCTCTGAATTTCATTTGGTTTTATTTTCTTTGATGTAGAAAACTTTTCTGAAATGTCCATAATTATCTGACTCTTTCCATCTTCTAAAAATGTGGTGCCTTCTCATGGCCACGTTTTCTCTTCTGTTCTCTTTATTCTTGCAGGACTCCAACTCTTTATTCTTTCAGTAACACTTCAGAGGATTTTTAGAGGGAGAAGATGTGAATTTGTGTGTATAATTCACCGTTCTAGCCAAAACAGATATGTTTTAAGCAGCGTTAACGCATTCCTTCAAGTGTTTCTCTGTCAGTTTCTGAGAAACAGAATTGCTGGGGTCTGGTTTTTTGATCAGTTGTACTTAAGAAGTTGTGAATGAACAGTAATTAATGTACATTTTGTTTTCTGCATTTTTGTCTACAGGTTTCAAAAACTTTTAACAAACAAGTAACACACGTTATCTTCAAAGATGGCTACCAGAGCACTTGGAACAAAGCTCAGAAGAGAGGCATAAAGCTCGTTTCAGTGCTCTGGGTTGAAAAGTAAGCAGTTTCTCTCTTACTTTTTTCCTTAAGTATCTAGTATTGAAAAAGTGTGGAGATATTTTTGCATAGATCACAGAACCAGTTAAAGTTTGATTTTCATATTTTCTGTGCCTCGTACTTCACCAAGTAATTGAACATCCTCTAGTCTCAATTTCTGCAGTACAAAAATGCATATACTATAATACCTAACTTTGCCTAGAGGGAAAAGGAGCCTGCAGGTCCTAAAGCTGGGGTATACACGGTGGATTTAGGAAGCAAGAGGGAATGTGATGAAGCAGATTGTGTTAGTCAGCAAGCACTGCTGTAGCAAAGGACCACAGAATGGGTAGCTTGAACAACAGAAATTTACTTTCTCACAACCCTACAGGCTGGAAGTCCAATATAAGGTGTCCACAAGATTGGTATCTTTTTGTTTTTTTTTTTGACACTGAGTCTTGCTCTGTCGTCAGGCTGGAGTGCAGTGGCTGGATCTTGGCTCACTGCAGCGTCTGCCTTCCAGGCTCAAATGATTCTTATGCCTCAGCCTCCTGAGTAGCCTGGATTTTATGTGTGCACTACCACGCCTGGCTAATTCTTGTGTTTCAGTGGAGACAAGGTTTCATCATGTTGGCCAGCCTGGTCTCAAAATCCTGAGTCCTGGCCTCAAGTGATCCACTCGCCCTTACCTTCTCATTACAGGTGAGCCACTGCACCCAGCCTTGTTTTTTTTTTTTTTTTTTTTTTTTTTGAGACAGAGTCTTGCTCTATTGCCCAGGCTGGCATGTAGTGGCACATCTCAGCTCCACTTCCTGGGTTCAAGTGATTCTCATGCCTCAACCTCCCAGGTAACTGGGATTCATTTCAACCTCTGCCTTAGTGATTCTCCTTCCTCAGCCTCCCAAGTACCTGGGATTACAGATGTGCACCACCATGCCTGGCTGATTTTTGTATTTTTAGTAGAAACGAGGTTGCATCATGTTGGCCAGGCTGGTCTCAAACTCCTTACTTCAGGTGATCCACCTGCCATGGCCTCCCAAAGTGCTGGGAATATAGGGATGAGACATCATGCTTGGCCCACACAGTTTTGATTACTGCAAATTTGTGGTAAGTTTTGAAATTGGGAAGTATGAGTCCTGTAATTTTGTTTTTCATTTTTGAGATTGTTTAGCTATCTTGATTTGGGTTCCTTGCTAAGATGGTTTGGCTGTCTTGTTTGGGTTCCTTGCATTTCTTTATGAATTTTATGATCAGCTTGTCAGTTTCTTTAAACACAAAAAAGGCAGCTGGGCTTTGGTAGAGATTGTATTGAATCTCTAATTAGGGAAGTGTTGCTGTGTTTGTAATATTTGATCTTCCAGTCCATAGAAATGGGATGTGTTTTTGTTTCAGGTGTCAAATTTCATTAGGTGATATTTTCTAGTTTTCAGTGTATAAGTTTTATACCCTCTAGGTTAAATTTATTCCTAAATTTTTTGTTCATTTACATGTAAATGAAATTGTTTTCTTAATTTTATTTTATTTTTTGTCTTTTTCTTTGCTTAATTTTTTTTAAGTTGTTAGCTGTTAGTATATAGAAATGCAGGTGATTTTTGTATATTGAACTTATGTCCTGCAAATTTGCTGAACTTATTAGTTTTAAATATAAAAATTAGTTGGTTCCTTAGGATTTTCTATATGCAATGTTGTGTAATTTTGTAAATATAGGTTTACTTCTTCATTTCTAGTCTGGCTGCCTTTTATTTCATTTTATTTTACCTATTTGTTCTGGCCAGAACCTCTAGCACAGTGTTGAATAGAAGTGGTGAGAATGGGCATCCTTGTTTTGTTCCTCATCTTTGGAAAAAAGCTTTCAATATTTCATTATTTAGTATGATGGTAACTGCAGGTTCATGTGGATGTCCTTTATCAGGCTGAGGACATTCCCTGTGTTCAGGTTGCTTGTTGTTTCTTCTTTTTAACGGATGTTAGATATTGTTGTCAAATGCTTTTCTGCATCTATCGATCATGTGATTTTTGTCCTTCGTTACATTAATATGGTGTAATTGAGGAGTTTTGTATGGTGAACCAACCTTGCAGTCCTAGGATAAATCCTACTTGTCATGTTATATACGTTGTCATCATTCCTTTTTAATTGTTGGAACAGGCTGGGTGTGGTGACTCAGACCTATAATTCCAGCACTTCGGGAGGCTGAGGTGGGTTCACCTGAGGTCAGGAGTTTGAGACCAGCCTAATCAATATGGTAAAACCCTATCTCTACTAAAAATACAAAAAGTAGGCCGAGCGAGGTGGCTTACGCCTGTAATCCCAGTACTTTGGGAGGCCGAAGCAGGTGGATCATGAGGTCGGGAGTTCAAGAGCAGCCTGCAAGATGTTGAAACCCCGACTGTACTAAAAATATAAAAGTTAGCCGGGTTAGGTGGTAGACACCTGTAATCCCAGCTATTCAGGAGGCTGAGGCAGAGAATTGCTTGAACCCGGGAGGCAGAGGTTGCAGTGAGCTGAGATTGTGCCACGGCATCCTAGCCTGGGCAAGAGAGTGAGACTCGGTCTCAAAAAATAAGAAGAAGAAGTTAAAAACAATTGTTGAAACAGTTTGCTAGTGTTATGTACTTATTCATTGAGCATCTGTATTCATAAGGGATATTGGTCTATAGTTTCCATGTAATGACTTTGTCTTACTTGGTGTCGGAGCAATGCTGGCATTAGAGACTGAATTATGATGTGTTACTCAGTTTTTGAAGGGTTTGTAAGGATTGGTGTTATTTCTTCTTTAAACACTTGATAGAATTTACCAGTGAAGCCATTTGAACCTCGCTGCTTTTTGTTTTTGTTTTTGTTTTATGGAAAGTTTTGAGTCAGGTTTAGTGGCTTGTATCTTTCTAGGGATTTTCCAGGTCATCTAGGTTATCTAATTTGTTGGTATTCACTTGTTCATAGCATTCTGTTATATTCTTTTTTATAAGGTCAGCAATAATTCATTCTTAATGTTAGTAATCTCTCTCTTTTTTTCTTTTTTTTTGATACAGAGTCTTGCTCTGTTGCCCAGGCTGGAGTGCAGTGGTGTGATCTTGGCTCATTGCTGCCTCCATCTCCCGGGTTCTAGTGATTCTTCTGCCTCAGCCTCCCGAGTATCTAGGATTACATGCATGTGTCACCACGCCTGGCTAATTTTTGTATTTTTGGTAGAGGCGAGTTTTCACCATGTTGGCCAGGCTGGTTTCAGACTCCAGACCTCAGGTGATCTGCCCACCTCGGCCTCCCAAAGTGCTGGGATTACAAGAATGAGCCACCTGGACTGTCCTCTGTCTTCTTTTTTAATGCAAGTGTTTACAGTTAAATTTCCTTCTAAGCACTGCTTTAGGCACATCTCACAAGGTTTTGTGTGTTGTATTTACGTTTTCATTCATTTCAGAGTGTTTTCTAGTTTCCCTTGTGATTTCTTTGATTCACTGGTTACTTAGGAAGTTCTCTTTTAATTTCCACGTTTGTGAATTTGGCAAGGTTCTTTTTGTTTTTGGGATTTCTTTTTGTTGTGGTTGGAGAACATATTTTGTATTATTTCTGTCTTTTAAAATTTATTACTTTAGGACCTAACATACGGTATATACAGGAGAATGCTAAATGTACAATGTATGTTCTGAAAAGAATGTGTATTCTTTTATTGGATAAAGCATTGTATAAATAGGCATCCGGTGGGTCTAGTTGGTTTATACTGCTTTTTAAGTCTTCTGATTCCTTCTTGATCCCTGTCTAGTTGTTCTATCCATTATTGAAATGGGGGTACTGAAGTCTCCAACTATTATTACTGAATTATTTCTCCCTTCAGTTCTATCACTTTAACATTTCTTTTAATGCTCATCAGGTGGCAACACATTTTTTTAGCTTTCCTTTATCTGAAAATGTCCTTAATCCATTATCATTTGTGAATAATATTTTCATGGATATACAGTTCCAGGTTGACAGTTGCCTTTTTGAGACAGAGTCTCATTTTGTCGCCAGGCGCCAGGCTGGAGTGCGGTGGCGCAATCTTGGTTCACTGCACCCTCCGCCTCCTGGGTTCAAGCAATTCTTCTGCCTCGGCCTCCCGAGTAGCTGGGACTACAGGTGCACACCACCACGCCCAGCTAATTTTTGTATTTTTAGTAGAGACGGGGTTTCACCATGTTGGCCAGGATGGTCTCCATCTCTTGACCTCGTGATCCACTCACCTCGGCCTCCCAAAGTGCTGGGATTATAGGCGTGAGCCACCGCCCCCCATCTCCCCAACCAACTTCTTAAAGGTGTTTTCCAGTCTCCTTTGTTTTATTTCCTGAGACGTCTGTAGTTATTCATGTAATTCTCCATTATAAGAGTAAGGTGGCTGGGCACGGTGGCTCACACCTGTAAGCCCAGCACTTTGGGAGACCGAGGTGAGTGGATCACCTGAGGTCAGGAGTTTGAGACCAGCGTGACCAACATGGTGAAATCCCATCTCTACTAAAAATACAAACATTAGCCGGGTGTGGTGGCAGGCACCTGTAATCCCAGCTACTCGGGAGGCTGAGGCAGGAGAATCACCTGAACCCATGAGGTGGAGGTTGCAGGGAGCCGAGATTACACCACTGCACTCCAACCTGGGCAACAAGAACGAGATTCTGTCTCAGAAAAAAAGGAAGAAGACTAAGGTGTACTTCTCTGGCTTTGTCAAGATTTTCTCATTATCTTTCACTTTCAGAAATTTAAGTGTCAGGATATGGCTCTTTTAAGTTTATTTTGTTTAGATTTTTTAGAACTTGTTGAATGTATAGTTACCTGTTTTTCTAAAGATAATTAGTTTTGGAGCATTATTTCTTTGTATATGTTTTCTGCCCCCTTTCTTCCTCTTTTCTGATTAGCAATATAGTTTTTTTAATTAGCTGTACACCAAGAATTGGTAAACTTTTCTGTAAAGGGACAGATAGTAAATATTCTAGGCTTTGCGGGCCATATGGTCTCTACTTAACAGCTCAACTCTCTTGTGGTGTGAAAAGAGTAATAGAAAATAAGTAAACAAATGCATGTGTCTGTGTGACAGCAAACTTTACTTACAAGTCTGGCAGTAAGCGTAGTAGTTTGCCAGTCCTTTCTGTGTAATATAACTTTTAAATGTTTCCATTTTTCCATAGGGCTCTGCTTCTTGTTCATTATTGTTCAGTCTTTTTTTTTTCTGAAGACAAATGATTGATCTGTCTCCAAGTTCACTGACTTTTTTCTTCATCAAATCCATGAGGCTACTTAGTACCTTTATTTCAGATATGTTTGGGTTCTAACATTTCTACTTGGTTTTTATAAACATTCTTTTTTGTTTCATTATCAAGTGAAATTTTTCATCTTTGCTTTTCCTGTCTTTTGTTATGTGTATTTTCTATTATCTTAATGAGTGTAGTTGTAGTTATCTTAATGACCTTGTCTGATAATTTCAAGGTTGGCATCTGTTTTGTTTTTCTTTGATAGTGTGTCACATTTTTCTGGCTCTTCATATGACAAATAATTTGAGGTTGTATTTTGCACATTGTAAATACCGTGAGACTCTGGATTCTTTTGTTTTGTCCCAAAGAGTATGACGTTTTTGTTTTAGCAAGACATTAACTTGTCATTAAAGTTAAATGTAACTTTCACGTGGGCAGTTGCTTAGATGGGCTCTTTAACCTTCAGGTTCAAGCTGATTTGTTTGCCTCAAGCACATGTTGTTTTAGGAGTCAACCAGAGACTTGAACTTCCATACTCAGAATTTGGGGTTTCTCTACTGGTTCTTTTACTTCCTGAGTCCTTACCTCATTTCTCTGGTGGCCCTAGGTACCCAGGCTCCTTCCCCTGGTCTCTTCAGCCAGAAAGGAGGCCGGAGCTCCTGCTTCAGTGCCCGCTGTGCCGCACCACCTCCAATAGAGACTGTGGCTGCCTTTAGGGGACACAGAGAAAATGTGGTGATGCCCAGGTTCTTTCGCTTCCTTTTGAAATTTGCCTGTTCTTTTTCTTTTTTTCCTTCCAGCTTTCAGAGCTCTCACATAGTTGGTTTATTTTATTTTTTCTTATATTTCCGGGATGTGTAGTTTGTAGTTCATCTGTATTTGTACGTTGGTTTGTTAGGAATACACAGAATTGGAACTTAGTGTGTTACTTTTGCCGCATCTGATGCCAGTCTGATTCTTCTTCCCTTGAACATTATTTGATGTTTTTGTCTGGAGACTCCTTAAGGATTTTTTTTAAGTCTCAACCCTTTTATATTTTTA
This sequence comes from Cheracebus regulus, assembly GCA_963574635.1. Classification (NCBI taxonomy): domain Eukaryota; kingdom Metazoa; phylum Chordata; class Mammalia; order Primates; family Pitheciidae; genus Cheracebus; species Cheracebus regulus. The sequence continues at coordinate 156,081 of CAUYQU010058887.1, read as the reverse complement.
TATATATGTTTATACACAGACACATAAACACACACTTATATACATGTACACACACACACACACACACACACACATACACATATTTTTACCCCAAATACTCATTTGACAGCATTTGTTTTTGTTTTTTGAAGACAGGGTCTTGCTCTGTTTTTTGATTTTTGGAGACAGGGTCTTACTCTGTTGCCAAGGCTGGAATGCAGTGACTCAGTTGCAGCTTACTGCTGCTTTGACCTCTAAGGCTCAACTGATCCTCCCACCCCAGCCTCTGGATCTGTAGGCATGTGCCACCATGCCCAGCTATTTAAAACAATTTTTTTTATAGAGATGGGATCTCACTGTGTAGCTCAGGGTGGGCCCAAGTGATCCACTCACTTCACCCTCTCAAAGTACTGGGATTACTGGTGTGAGCCACTGCACCCAGCTGACAAAATTTGATTGAAGTTCAAGGGTTTTATTACATTATTCAGTTTTGTGTTTGCTTTGATTTCGGGAGGTGTGATGGGTTTTCTTCAGCTGAAATGATTTGCTTTCTATTTTTTTAAAACAGATTTTTTAAATGGATGAAGTGTATTCTATTTCCATTTATTGTATGGCTGGGTGTCTGGTCAGAGCATCCTCTTCTGTCAGTTTTGCTGTCTTGCATAGTTTCTTCTATAGGTGATGCTGGTGGAGGGAGAAGGGAGGGGCTCGTGTATCTCATTTCCCTTTTGTTTCTATAGGATCCTTAAACGTTTTTCTCTTAGTTCCTTCTTTTTCCGTCACTGCCATTTGTTCAAGGGCTGCCACTTCCCCCAGAACTGATGCTTTTCAGAGCCTACCTGTCCTAACCTTGCTCCCATTTGGGCCCCTTCCCTGGAGAGGGTGCTGTGAGCTGCGTGGGTTCTGTGTTGTGGCAGTTGTCTTGGGTGACCCCTTTCTGAGACTTCTTTTACCTGTGCTTCCTGTAAGTCCTCCAGGCCATGCTGCTTTTTATGGAGTCTGAAGCCTATTGTCCCCAGCTTTCTGCATCCACAGATCTGCAGATGTTTTGGAATTTGGGTTATATTTCTACTTAGAGGTCATCTGAATTTGTGCTGTTACTTCCATATTGGTGAGAATGTAGGTCATGTGTGTCTTTTATTTAAGTTTCTTTTATATTTTCTGTTTTTTGAGGGAGGGAATTGGGAAGACTCAGTATCAGGCAGCTGTCATTGTTTTCTCTACCTCTTCTCCTTATGGAGTCTATTGAAATGGCTTATTGATTTTTATCTCAAAATAGATCTCTCATAGATCTTTATCTCTGCTATTACTCCCACAGTCCAGACAACTGTCATGTCTTGCTGCAATTACTGTAGCAGCCTCCTGCCTATCTGTGTCATTTTGTTTCTTAAACATCAGCAAGTGTAACTAACCCCTTTTGTTCTAGTGGAAGGTATCCCAGTTTCTCCAGCAAATCCGTATGGGTTTGCAGCAACTTCAGTTCTTTCCTCCCCAGAAGAAAGAATTTCACTGAGGGCATAAGGCAGAAGAGACAGAGGCAAGTGTCAGAGCAGGACCAGAAGTTTATTTTAAAAGCTTCAGAACCGGAAAGAAAGGAAAGTACACTTGGAAGAGTCCCAGGCGGTCACGGAGGTCATATATGATGTTTTACCTTGATCCTAGGATTTGTAGGCTCGCCCTTCCCGGTGATTCTTACCTTATGGTTGGCTAAGGGCATGCAGTTTGTTTAGGAAGTTGTATGCGTACCCATCTGAGGCTGTCTTCCCATTTCTCCGCCATTTTGTCTCTTAATGCACATGCCCGGGAAATTGCCTCTCTCTGGCATCTGCATTCAGTTAACACTTTAGCGCAGGAGGTGTAGACCATCAGGAAATGGCCTCTCCCTGGCGCTGGCTGCCAATTTATCACTTTTAGAGAGGCAATGCTATCATTGCTGAGCCATCACCCAACATTCCTAGTGGGTGGTAGAGCCCGCTCATGCCTAACTACCTGCAACACTTCAACACATAAGTCAGCTTTATCCTTCTGATAAAATGGCTTAGAATTAAGTGGTCTGTAGCAGGGAATGACAAAATATAATTCCCCCGGCCAAATCCACCCTGCCATACTGTTTATTTTTTTTAATGGCCCATGAGCTAAGAATGGTTTTTAAGTTACAGGTTACAAGAAGAAGAAAAAAATCAAATGTGTACTATTTCATGACATTTTCATTTTATAAAATTCAATTTTAGTATCCATAAATACAATTTTATTGGCACACAGCCATGTTAGTCTGCCAGTGTAGTCAGTGGCTGCCTCTGTACTACAGCTGTAGATTTGAATCCTTGTGGCAGAGACCTTACGGCCCATGAAGGCTAAGACATTCACTACCTGCCCCTTTACAGAAGTTTGCTGACCCAGGTCCAGTGTCATGCGTGATTGTCCCCTTCCTTGCCAATGTCAGCTGTTGCCCTCACCCTTGTTTACCTCTTCCAAATGTTCTGGGCTTCCAGGTCCCCAACGCCACTCTCTTTTCTGCCTTTAGTTCTTGGCCTGTGCTGAGAACTCTGCACCCTCCTCCTGATTCTAAACCCAGTTTTGTGGTCAGCTCCTATATACATGTTGTATTGCAAGGTCGCCTTATTAAAAGAGCTTCCTCCGTCCCCAGTTTACAGTTCAAACCCTCTTTGTTATTCTCTATCTCAACGCCTTTTTTCCTGTGTGTACTATTAAAACTTACTTTGTTCATTTGACTGCTTTACCTGTCTGTATCTCTAATCATGCATTTGGTCTTTCTACTGTAATATAGACTCTCAGAGCAGGTACATGTCTGTCTTATTTATGGTTGTGTCTCCAGTAAGAATCTTTTTTTTTTTTTTTTTTTTTTTTATATGGAGTTTTGCTGTTGTTACCCAGGCTGGAGTGCAATGGTGCTGTCTCGGCTCACTATAACCTCCACCTCCTGGGTTCAAGCAATTCTTCTGCCTCAGCCTCCCGAGTAGCTGGGACTACAGGCGTGCGCCACCATGCCCAGCTAATTTTTTTGTATTTTTAGTAGAGATGGGGTTTCACCATGTTGGCCAAGATGGTCTCAATCTCTTGACCTTGTGATCCACCTGCCTCAGCCTCCCAAAGTGCTGGGATTATAGGTGTGAGCCACTGTGCCCGGCCTCCAGTAAGAATCTAACATGCCTCTGCTTCATAGTAGATGCTCAGTAAATATTTATTCGAAAAAATTATGAACAAAGGAAAATTTGGTTAAGTGGCACAGAGATAATAGAGAAAATGCCATGGGGGAAATGACTTGAAAAAAGAACTACATTTTAAAAGTTGTATAGAAATGTGGAGGAAAGAGTGCAGAAGCAGAGACCTTTACAGGAAACTGAAGCTGCATGGACAAAAGTTAAAACAGTAGGCAGTCCTGTACCTAAATAGGGCCTCTCAGCTGATCCTATGTTGAGAGTGATCACAGATTGTTTTCTCCTGAGAGTTAGGGATTCTTGCTGTGCTTTGTGGGCCCAGCCCCTGACACCCTTACTCATTCTTCATCCCCTTTCTCTTTCTATTTCTGCCTGTCACCAACCCCAACCTCTTTCTTAAGGGGCTAATGCAGACTGCATGATACTTGTAACTTCATTATCCAAAAACAAACTTTTTTTTTTTTTCTGGAGTTGGAGTCTCACTCTGTCACCCAGGCTAGAGTGCAGTGGCACGATCTCAGCTCACTGCAACCTCTGCCTCCCGGTTCAAGCAGTTCTCCTGCCTCAGCCTTTCAACTAGCTGGGGCTATAGGCATACACCACGATGCCTGGCTAATTTTTGTACTTTTAGTAGAGACAAGATTTCACCATGTTGGCCAGGCTGGTCTTGAACTCCTGACCTCCGTGATTCACCTGCCTTGGCCTCTCAAAGTGCTAGGATTACAGGTGTGAGCCACCATGCCTGGCAAAAGCAAACTTTTAAGGTCCTCAAAAGTGAACTTAATCTCTTGGCATTTTCAATAGAAATTCTTTATTATTTATTGTAATACAGTCACAGTTTTATTACTGATTTTTAGATCTCCTTTTGCTATCTTGAAAACAAACTTTCTTTCAGATAAATGTGCTTATATTTAAATTGTTTTGTTTTGTTTTGTTTTTTGAGATGGAGTCTCGCTCTGTTGTTAGGCTGGAGTGCAGTGGCACAATCTTGGCTCACTGCAACCTCCAACTCCTGGGTTCAAGCGATTCTCCTGCCTCGGCTTCCCAGTAGCTGGGACTACAGGCGTGTACCACCATGCCGCTCTAATTTTTTTGTATTTTTAGTAGAGACCGAGTTTCACCATGTTGGCCAGGATGGTCTGGATCTCTTGACCTCGTGATCCACCCTCCTTGGCCTCCCAAAGTGCTGGGATTACAGGCGTGAGCCACTGTGCTTGGCAATGTGTGTATGTTTTTAAAGTGAAAGATCCTCACCAACTTACCTCTGTCCTCCTTCCACTAAGTTAGGGGAAACTTAACATTGACAATTTGGAATTTACAGTTTCAGACTTTGTACTAAACGTATAAAACATGCATAAGTTACTAATAATGTATTTCAAAATTACTGAAAGAATAGATTTTAAATGTTTTCCCTATAATGATAGATACGTTAATTAGCTTGTTATAATCATTCCATAAGGTATACATAAAGCACATTGTACTCTGTAAATACAGTTATCTGCCAAATGAAAAAATTTAGCAAGTGTGTACATATACATTTATATATTCATATTTATATATACATCCATGTGAATAAGTAGATTTTAATTTTTTTAATGGAACACTCATTTCTTTTTTTTTTTTTTTTAGACAGAGTCTCACTCTGTAGCCCAGGCTGGAGTGCAGTGACACAATCTTGGCTCACTCACTGCAACTTCTGCCTCCCCAGTTGAAGCAGTTTTGTGCCTCTGCCTCCCAAGTAACTGGAATTACAGGCATTCACCACCACACCCAGCTAATTGTGTATTTTTAGTAGAGATGGGGTTTCACCATCTTGGCCAGGCTGGTTTTGAACTCCTGACCTCAAGTGATCCCTCCGCCTTGGCCTCCCAAAGTGCTGGGATTACAGGTGTGAGCCACTGCTCCCAGCCATACTTCTTTAGTTAACTGTTTATTACAGGACATTTTTCCCCTGTCCGTCCATGCACATATATCCCACTTTAAAATATATATTTAAGAATCTTTTGTAGTAGCTGTCCAGTAATTTATGTAACCAGTCTCCTATTCATGAATATGAAATTTTTCATTTCTTGTGTGTTTTTTTTTTTTCAGTTAGAAGTAGTACAGCATTGCGCTTCTGTATATATTATCTTTTTCCAGATGATAAATCTTTCCATAGGTTTAAATCCCAAAAGTGGGCTGTTCAGTTCAGAGAGTTTACATATTTAAATATGATAGATGCTGCCAAATTACCTTCTGGAAGGAGTGTGCTTGTTTCCTCTAGAATGATCAAAGAATACCTATTTCCCAGTACCTTTGCTTATATTGTGAGTTATTAGTTCTTTTAATCTTCTCTAATTTGTAGAAGAAAAATAATACTGTTTTTATTTGCATTTCTCTGATCTTTTTGTGAACTTGAATTTTCTTCAACAGAACATAGAGATAAGAACCAAACTGACCTACATGTTTGAAGTCATGCTTGTTCTTTCGTGGTGAACTGCCTGCCTATCCAATGCCATAGCTCATGGTTTCCACTGAAAATGTGAATGTTAACTACGTCAGGTCACTAGGTGTCACTAGAATCCCGTTCTGTTGGGTTCATTCTGGGAATGTTCTTTTTAGATCAGATGGCTACTGATAGAATTTTGACATTTCCTTTGAATGTAGGCATTTTTACCTTGAGGAAAGAATAAATAAAGGTGAAAGAAATACAGGTCAGCTTGGGCCTCACTCTAAGTTCCATTGAAGAAAGTTCATCAACTTTCTTCAATTTTTAAACAACTGCAAACTAACAGCTTTTTTTAAAAGCTGCATTCAGGTGTATGTAAATTTTTTTTTTAAACAACTGCAAACTAACAGCTAGGTTAGGAATACGGTTCACAGGCTTTGTCCTTGCTAGGCTGAGAGTCGGTTGCTGACCAAAGGCCATCACCTGCTGTGTTTAGTGTTTGCTATGAACAAGGATGTTTCCCTGCATAAGCACAACACAGCCGACTTCAGGGGCTTAGCACAGCTGCCCTCCTCCTGGAATCCTCAGTCGCCATTCCTATCCCACCAGTAGCCAGCTCCATTTCTCACCTCCTCAGCCTTCTCACCCTGCAGCCATTCCTTGGTCTTTCATTGGCTTCTGTGACTTTCACGTTGTTGAAAGTCGTTGACCAGTGAGAGGAACGTCCTTCAATTTGGGTCTGTCTGATGTGTCCTCGTGAGGTCCCATCAGCGTGTGACTGGGTGTGCAGCCATCTAGGACCGGGCGAATTACTCACTCGCTGGGCTCTAGGTTCCTCCAGCAGCACCTAAGTTAACTTGCTACGGTTGTTCCTGTACCAGACCACAGAAGTGCTGCAGGCTCTCACCCCAGTGCGCCTCGCCTGCTCTCTCTGCTGGCAGAGCACTATTGTGCAGACTTCTCTGAGTCTCCTCCTGGGTTCTTCCTTGTGCCACAGGGACACACATGAAGGATTGTGTGCTTGCAGGCTGGAATCTTCAAAAAGATGCCATTCACTTTTTTACTTTGTCTTAGTGGCTAACACAGTGCCATCCACATGGAAGATTAATGTGCTTTTCCTGAATTGTTGACTTATTGACTGGGCTTAGATAATAAGATACTGATGCCGGGCAATTTGGCACAAGAGTAGTAACAAGGCTGCAGAATTGGCCCAGGTGAAGATGGATGTCGTCCTAAGGGTAGAACGTGAGCTGGCGGTCCCTAGCAAACCTGGCAGGTGTGCTGTGGGAAGTGCTGGAGTGAATCGGCTCTCTGGGGAAAACAAGCTCATCAGAGCAGGGATTCCCAAGTAGAACGTTGCTGCTTTGATTTCTGTTGGCTCTGAGGTGCAGCAGTTGGCAAATGAAGGTCAGAAAGTTGGTTCTCTGTTTAGAGACATCTCTTGAAACACTTTGTTTTGTCCACTAGGTGGTGGGATAAAGTTATCATTTTACATTTCTGAAGAAAAATAGAAATCTAATTGGAAGTTGTTCTGTTCTGTTAGATTTTGCCTGTTCAGTAGATTTTGGTTGGGTGCCTGGTAAACGTGAGTTTCAGTGTCACAGCTTTAGTGTGTTACCACATGTGCTAAAGCATAGCTGTTGGCATGCAGAATGGCATTACCAGCAGTAAGTGCCACTTACTTCTTCATGGTGAGTAATGATAGTTACACCCAGGTAGATGAATCTCAGGGAGAGCATCTCTGTGCACTTCACATCTTATCACTCTGAAGGATAAGTGGTTGGGAAGCTTATCTGAAAGGGAACAGAACACATCTTCCATAGCTGTATAACATGTGCCAGGCACACATTTTACTGGATTGAGTCAAGCCTTTCCGCAAACTGCTAACTAGAGGATACTTACTCATTTTGTAAACTTTGGTACATGATCTTCTGTGCTCCTTGGTTTTCTGTCTTGTGCAATAGGAGGCGACCATAGTGGCTTTTCCAGCACGGTTGGTGTGAGGCTTTTCATGAGCTGGCTGACCTTTGTCCTGATGTTGGTGGTGACTTTAATACTGTGTGTTTGATAACATGATTATCTAGGGTCTCCTCCACATCTTTCATCCAGATGCATCTCAGCCACCCCTCTTTTGCTGTTCCCTTACTTGTAATAGTGGTAAATGGGTGACATTTTGCTTGAGTAACAAGAAGCAACTAAAAATTTCTCATGCCTGAAATTGGTAATGAAGGGGACTTTTTAAAAAGAAGCATGCCTAAAAAACATTTTCTTCCTTGTTCTCTTCCACCCCTCCTCCTTTTCCTGTCTCTTTTCTTAGATACAACATTCTACCCACCCCATTATTGTAAGCTCAGGTAGTTGGTTTGCTTTTAAAATCAGCTTTATACAGACATTTACATAAAACAAAATGTAACCATTTTAAGTATACATTCACTGAGTTTTGACAGATGTGTATACCTGTGTCACCACCACAACCAAAATATAGGGCATTTTCATCACCCCAAAAGCTCCCTCGTGTCCGTTTGCTATTGGCTTCCTTGCCGCCACCCACCCCAGGGCAGCCACAGGGCTGGTTTCTGTCACTAAAGGTTAGTGTCACCAGTTCTACAGCTTCAGATCAGTGGAATCATGCAGATTGTACTGTTAGGTGCCTGACTTCTTTCACTGAAGGAGATGTTTTTGAGACTTGTCCGTGTTGTGTATAGCAGTGGTTTCATTTCCTTTTATAGCTGAGAAGTATTCCATTACAGGTATATACCACAGGGCCACCAGTTGATGGACATGGGATAGTTTTCCATTTTGGGTCATTATGGATAAAGTTACAACAGCCATTTATGTTTGCTTCTTTGTGTGCTTTCATTTCTCTTGGGTTATTACCCAAACTTTTCCAAGGTGGTTGTGGCGCTGTATATTCCCGCCAGCAGTGTGTGAGGGTTTCACTCTGTGTCTTCACCAGTACTTGTAATTTATCCATCTTTTGAATTGTAGCCATTCGAGCAGATGGGTAGTGGTATCTCATGGTTTTTTTTTGTTTGTTTGTTTTTGTTTTTTTTTTTCCCTGACAGTGTTTTAAGATCTAATTGTCATGCAACACAATTTATCCAATTAAAGTACACAATTCATTGGCTTTAAATATACAGTCACATATTATTTAACAACAGGGATGCCTTCTGAGAAATGGTTAGGTGATTTTTCGTGTGCAGCCATCATAGTGTGTATTTACATACACCTGAATGACATTGCTACTGCACACCCAGGCTCTGTGGCACAGCTTATTGCTCCTAGGCTACAAACCTCTACAGCGTGTGCAGTTGTAAAACAGTGCTAAGTATGTGTGTATCTGAACATATTTAAACTTAAAAGGTACAGTAAAAATATAGCATAAAAGATAAAATATGGTACACTGATATAGGGTGTTGACTGAATGGAGCTCAGGGGACTGGAAGTTGCTGCGGGTGAGTCGCTGAGTGAGTGGTGAGGGAGTGTGAAGGTGTAGAGCATTACTACTGTACACTACTGTGGACTTTATACACACCAAACACTTAGGTTACATTGAATGTAGATTTTTTTGGAGCAGCTGTGATAACTGATACTATAACATTTTTTAGAGACAAGGTCTTGCCGTGTCTCCCAGGCTGGAGTGCAGTGGCCACGATCATGGCTTACTGCAGCCTCAGCCTCCTAGGCTCAAGCAATCCTCCTGCCTCAGCCTCCTGAGAGCTGGGACTACAGGCGTGTGCCACCATGCCTGGCAATTTTTTTTTTTTAATTTTTGTAGAGATGGCAGTCTTGCTACATTGCCCCAGCTAGTCTCCAACTCCTGACCTCAAACGGTCTTCCCACCTCCACCTCCCAGAATGTTAGGATTACACATGTGAGCTACTGCACCCGGCTCCTCCCATAAGTATGTAATCTGTCTCTTTGTTACTTGTGTTTGTGGGGGGAAGAAAAAAACCTAGGTTATTTGTAATACGTAATACAATATGAGTGCTATGTAAATAGTTATTATACTCTATTTTTTAAAATTTGGCCTTACTATAACTTTTTTACATGATAAACTTTGTAATTTTTTAAATTTTTTGACTCTTGTAATAACAGTTTATAAACAAAGCAGTACAAAAATACGTTGTTTATATCTTTATCCATTTTTTTTCTATTTTTTAATTTTCATTTTTACTTTCCAAACTTAAAAAAAAACAAAAAACAAAAACCAGAACACAAAAGACACACATTAGCCTAGGCCTACACGAGATGAGGATCATCAGTGTGTCACTAGGCAATTGGACTTTTTCAGCTCCATTATAATCTTATGCTATCACTCTTGTGTATGTGGTCTGTCATTGACAAAAAGGTTGTTAGCACATGCCTGTATTCACAGAGTTGTGCTACCATCACCACAATTTTAAAACATTTTCATCAACTCAGAAAGAAACCTTGGACCCCTTAGCCCTCTTCCCCACCCTCCCGACAGCCAAGGCAGCTGCTCATCTACTTTCTGTCTTTGTGGATTTTCCCATTCTGTACGTTTCATAATACATGGCCTTTGTGTCTGGCTTCATTCTCTTAGCATAACGTTTTCAAGGTTCATCATGTTGTCATCTGTATTAGAATTTTATTTCTTTTTATGGTGGAATCATGTTCCATTGTATGGGCATATGTGCTAGTGTGATCACACACACACAAACCAAATATTACAAAGTTTATCATGAAAAGCAATTGTCACTTTCTTGACCCTTTTCACCCTCAATTCCATTTCCCAAGAGGCAGCTCCTTTCACACATGTGGCTGCTTCTGCAGATAAGCTGTTGAGTGACCTCCATATTGCTGAATACTGTGGCTGTATTGCTGTTTCGGTTTTTCAGTTTTGGATATTATCTAGTGACTTTCTGATAGGGAAGTGGGAATTTCATTTTTAATTGGACCCTCTCAGGGCACCCCACTCCCACATAGAGCTTTGCACAGACACGTTCATGTGCAGGCTCTTTCCACTCTTTATTCCAGTGTACATGATACATGTTGATTAAATCAGTAGTCTGTGTTGACATCATTATGACTGTGGAAGTTGTATGCTAGGTTGAGTCTCAAAGTGAACCATGAATACATGTGCTTTCGTTTTTTGTTTTCCTTGAGCTTGGCCTGGTGTCTTTTGAGTCCAGAGCTTCTCAGGCTCCAATTGTCGTAACACAGACCCAGTGCTCATTGGTGCTGGGTGGGGGTGAGTGGGCACAGACTAGGAGGGTTGCTGCCTCTTTTCAGCTTTCTGCCCTTTGCCTGCTGCCCTCTGCCCCCTGCCCCCTGCCCTAGCCCTGGCTGCTTGCTCTGGCTTCACCTGCACCTCCGGCCCTTGTGTGGTTCTGAGCTCCAGATGGACTCCTCCCCTGCCCCAGCTGCTAGGCTTGGGTTTTCTTTTTTTTTATTTGTTTGATTTCAGTTCCCCAGACAGCTCTTATCTACTCTTTATTTTTGTTAGTTTATGTCTTTTTGTTTTTCTTTACTACCATTTTATTGGGGTTTGGGGGGGTCAAGAGAAAAGCATGTGTTCAGTCCACCACATTTAACCAGAGGCCAAAAACCTTCCATTTTAATTGTCTAAATATTATTCGGTCAAGGATTCCCCCTCCCCGTCTTAGTCCCCACCTGCCTTTGCTGAATCTTTGGTGTCTCCTGCCTCAGTTATTGCAATAGTCCCTGACTGACCTCCTCGTTCTCAGTGCTCTTGTCTTGGACCAGTGACCTGCCCACGACCTCTCCCTTACACCTGTCCCCATGCCCCAGAACCCACAGGACGGGGTCTAAGCTCATTGGCTTGGAAAGTATAACCCTTGGATCACAAGATTTTTTTTTTATGTTTTCCCAAAAATGTCATGCTCTTTGCTCCACTGTGCTTGAGTCTGTGCTCTGCTTCCAGATGGAAGATCTGTGTCCTCCCACGCCTGCCTCTTTGTCACAATTGAGTCTGGTGATCATCTCTGACCTGCAGCTTTCCCTGAACCATATTCGTTATGCTCCTTTTTGCTTCTTTTCTGCCTGGCTGTACTTCTCTTGTTACAATTACTGCCCTGTATTCTTTTTAAAATTTGTACGTTTTTGCAGATTTCTCTGATGCCTGGCTTAATAGACAGTTGCCTTCTCAGATCTGCCTCTGCATTTGGTGTATTGGGATAGCACGTCATTTTGCTTCTGAAAATTCCACCGCATTGTATACTCAGGAGATAATGTGAAACAAAAAAGGAAAATCACATGTTAGTATTGTTATAAAGATAGTATTGTCTGGGCATGGTGGCTCATACCTGTAATGCCAGCACTTTGGGAGGACGAGGCGGGCAGATCTCAAGGTCAAGAGATTGAAACCAACATGGTGGTTGGTTTCAGTGGTGAAACCCCGTCTGGCCAACATGGTGAAACCCTGTCTCTACTAAAAATGCAAAAAATTAGCTGCGTATGGTGGCACTTGCCTGTAATTCCAGCTACTCAGGACGCTGAGGCAGGAGATTGCGTGAACCCGGGAGGCAGAAGTTGCAGTGAGCCAAGATGGTGCCACTGCACTCTAGCCTGGCGACAGAGCGAGACTTTGTCACACACGATAGGATTGACTTTGCACACCCTCAGAAGGATGTCAGGGGCGTCAGGATGAGATTTGCTACACTGGTGTCACTTACCACACTGCATAGACCAGACTGTACCATACAGAAGCACATATTTCTGAAACTTCCTTCATTCCTAACCTGTTTTGTAGAAATTCCTGTATCAGCACGGATATGTGTTTCTTAATTGCAGTGTACTTGAATTATTTTTTTAAGTAACTGCGTGTTAGATGTTGAACAGTGCTAGGGCTGTGAGGGCTGGTCGGAGAGGTGATTACAGAGGCCTTAGTATAAAAACACTTAACCAGCAGGTGAGTGAGAATGGGCTGTAAACATGAGAGTGATGGGAGGTTTTTATCTGGGTTGGGGAGAAATGAGTAAAATGTTTTAGGATTAATGTTTCAGTAATGTGTGCATGAACTACAAAAGGAGAAACATACAGCAGGGCAGGAGAGCATTGAGAACATCATTATAATTATTTAGATTTGAGGGAGAATGCTAAGAAGGAGATAACAGTCACAGTAATCCAGAGATACGAAGGTGAATGGATAAATGTCAGGTGTGAGCACAAACGGAGCAGCAGGAGGAGGCTTGGCAATGCAGGGCATGGGTTGCACACCCAGGCCTTGGGGCTGATGGTGCTGTCTGGACAGAAACACAAAAACGACAACCCAATTTTGTAGGAAAGATATGTTTTCTGGCCTCAATTTCTTTACATCCCTTCTACCTCTAAATTACCTGTTTTATGGCCTGTTTACTATTAAATGATCCATTTAGTAGCATTTACTCATGTCTTTATGAGTACCATGCACTAATAATTTTGAAGTATGCTACAAGTCAAAAATTGTTGTATAAAAAGTATACTTCCTTTACCTGTCTCTTGCTTCTCTTATACTTAAACACCAGATAGAGACGATTTGGGGAGGTTTGATTTATAATGACTTCTGTATTTGCTGTGGTATTTACTTTTTAAAGGTCTGTTAAAATGACCTAGGTATGAATTTTTTACATTGCTGATACAGGTGCGGATTTAGTGCTGTGTCAATGTATAATAGAAGCAAATACTGATTAGAGTACCTTAATTTAATTACACAGATGCAGGACAGCCGGAGCACACGTTGATGAATCATTGTTCCCTGCAGCTAACATGAAAGAACACTTGCCAAGCCTAATTAAAAAAAAAGTAAGTACATGGTTTCAAAGTAGACAATGGCAGTTAGGAATTTATTCATTTTATTTTTTTATTTCTAGAAAATAAAACTTCCAGAAATACATTCAAGAAGTTGTCTTAAGTATGCTATTGATGACATTGTTCTTTTCACCTACCATTTTTAGTGAATTAGAGATTATTTTATCCTATGAATTCTTCGATAGCATTTGTAGGAAGTGGAGGAGACCGTGGCTGGCCACGGGGAAACTAAAAGGTGCCGAGAGACGAGCAGACATTCAGGTGCTTTTGCGGTCACTTCAGAAGGAAGTTTGTTATATCTGTGGTAAAAATACCTGCATTCTTTTTAGCCAGAAAAATCTCAAAAGTCTGATGGATGTACATCCAAATGTGCAAAGTCATTTACTATAAAAAATCTGCTGTACAAATACAGTTGTCCTTCGGTATCCATAGGGGATCAGCTCCAGGACCCCTGCCAGATACCAAAATCCACTGATGCTCCAAAACAAAATTTTTTTGCAGTAGTATTTGCATATAACCTACACAAATTCTCCCATATACTTAAAAAAAAAAATTGTAGAGGCAGGATCTTTCTGTTGCCCAAGCTAGTCTCAAACTCTTGGTCCCAAGTGATTCTCCTGCTTCAACCTCCCAAAGTGTTGGGATTACAGGTGTGAGCCACTGCACCTGGCTCCTCCCATATACTTTATCTCTGGATTACTTATAATACCTAATACAATGTGAATGATTTGTAAATAGTCGTTATAGTGTATTGTTTTTTAATTCGTGTTAAAAAAATTTTTTAAAATATTTCCAATGATGATTGGTTGAATCCATAGACCTGAAATGTGCAGATACACAGGGCAAGCTGTAGAGTTAAAGACATTGCTTTCATCTGAGACCTAATCACATTTTAATCACAACCTTTCAGCTTTCTATTTATTTAAAAGTTCTAATTGTGATTTCTGTATCTGAGGATAGTGTATTCTGAAACATCACAGCCAGTTTGTTTTCACATGAGAATCTCTGTTAGAGGGATGACTTTCTCCAAACTGAACTACGTTTCCTGTACACTAGAGGAGAAATAACTGTGGACACCACATTTTCTGAAAATAGTAAATGGTATTTCTCTGTTACATTTCATCTCAGACAAGCCAGAGTTTGCCCATGCAGTGATGGATGAACTTCCTTCAGTCTTACCTGATTATAGGTGAAAAGCATTTAGTAGTCTCTGGACCCCCCTGTGACATGCTAAAATCAAGTGTTCATTGTAAAAACTCGTCAGTAGTGCATGCATGTTTTCACTGTAAAACATTTAGTAAACACGGATAAAGCAGATGTCTCTTTTGATTGCCCTCCCTCAAAGCAAGCAGCTTTCAGTTTGATGACTATCCGGGCTGGCACTTCTTCCTTACATTACACACAAGTACATACTCACACAGGCATGCCTGACGTGAAGCGGCTCTGCTGTCTTACATGTATTGTTTGGTGAGCTGCCTTCTCTTCCCCAATTAACAATATGGTTTTGACCATTTCATGTCAGTAGATGTGATTCTACTCAGTTTTCTGTATTGTATTATACATTGCGACTGTGTTTTTCCAGTATTCATGTACTTTTTGTCATTGTCAGTTTTTGCTAAGTATATTGCTTATGCAACATATTTGAGGTTATTTCTCCAAGTCAGACATCTAGAGATAAACATTACTGGGCCAGAATACATACACATTTTGATTTTAACAGTTCCACCAATCATGTACAAGATTTCCTATTTCTTGGCCAGGTGCGATGGCTCACACCTGTGATCCCAACACTTTGGGAGGCCGAGGCAGGCGAATCAGTTGAGGCCAGGAATTTGAGACCAGCGTGGCCAACATGGTGAAACCCTGTCTCTACTAAAAATACAAAATTTAGGTAGGCATGGTGGTGCATGCCTGTAATCCCAGCTATTTCGGAGGCTGAGACAGGAGAATCACTTGAACCCAGGAGGTGGAGGTTTGAGTGAGCCAAGGTCATGCCACTGCACTCCAGTCTGGGTGACAGCAAGGCCCTGTCTCAAAAAAAGATTACCTATTTCTTGATACTCTAACCAATATTGGATATTGCTAATCTCTTAAGTTTTCCCAAATCTAAAGCATAAATGACTGCTCATACACTTTACCACTTTAAAAACCTTCCCTTTACTTGTCTTTTCCAAATGTAATTGCAAATTAAACCTGACTTGAGGCTTTAATCTTCTGGGTTTTTGAGGAGGTTCTGTGCATCGCTCTCTCCTCCTCTCATTCTGTCTGCTGCCTATCTGCCCAGCTTGCTGTTCCTCAAGCATACCGATCGTGTTTCTGGTTCAAAGCCATTGCATTATATATTCCCTCTGTCTGAAACATTCTTCCTCCCAAATCCATCCACATGACCTGTTTTCCAGCCTCCCTATGGCTTTGTGCAGACGTTACTTTCTCCGTGAGACTATCCTGACACCCCGTTTATACCAGCAGTGTCTTCCCACTTGTGCCCACTTACCAAGTCCCTTTTCATCTGCCATGCTTACTGGCTCTGCCTAACAGTGGTCGTGTGGCCAGTGTGATGGAGTGCAGCTGCTAGAGAAGATTCACAGGACCCAGAAATAACAGTGTGTCCAAATCTGCACAGTACCTGAGAACCAGAGAGCGCAAGGTGAAGCCTCTTGTACGCTGCTGGCCATGAGCCTGTGTGAACCAGTCCCACTGGCAGAGACTCCAGCAATGCCTTCATCTCACTAATCATAAACAATGTTGACAAGCTGGCACAATCTGCCCCCAAACTTCCTGGACCTGTGGCTGTAAAGCACCACTGTCTAATTAGTACATTTTGTGTCATGCGGGTACTTCAGTGAAAGCAGTCCAGGCCGGTTCCAAGCCTGTTGAAATTAACCTCCCAAGACACATACAATTTACTTACTTATTTAATGTTTATTTTCTGTCATTCCTTACCAGCATTCAAGCTTTGTGATGACAAAGATCTTTTTAGGTTGCAAGACCAGCATCTGACATACAGTAATGTTTTTTGTCAATAAATGAGTGAATAACTAACAGAACAAGATCCCCAGTGTAGGCATTAGCCTTGAATGGCTAAAAAAAGTTATTTGTTTAAGACTGGAGCAAAAGAAGTTAGACTAGTTACCCATATAAACAGATTTGGGCTGGTTGCTTCAAGCTGAAAAACAAGGGACCTAGACAGATGACTTAAATTTCCCTGGGGTTCTATAAGAAAGAAATCAGGCATAAAAGTGGTAGTACGTAAAATCAGTGTGAAGATCAGTATGTGTATTTGTGATGATGGCCGGGCTAAAGATGGGAAGTCAATGGGCAGTTCTAAGAGGAGAATGCGGGTAAGTCTGGGAAGATATCTGAGGTGGTTTTTGTTGTTGTTGTTGTCTTTGTTTTGTTTTGTTTTTCTTTGAGATGGAGTCTCCTCTGTCACCCAGGCTGGAATGCAATGGCGCCATCTCGGCTTACTGCAACCTCTGTGTTCCGGGTTCAAGCAATTCTCCTGCCTTAGCCTCCCTAGTAGCTGGGATTACAGATGCACACCACCTCTCCCAGCTAATTTTTATGTTTTTAGTGGAGAAGGGATTTCACCATGTTGGTCAGGCTGGTCTCAAACTCCTGACCTCGTGATCCACCCTCCTGGGCCTCCCAAAGTGCTGGGATTACAGGCATGAGCCACCACACCCAGCCATGAGATATGTTTTATAGGAAACGTTTCCCTTCTTTGAGGATGGTAAGAGTAGAGTTAACCCAAGACCTTCCTGTGGATATCAGTCTGGGGTTTTGTGTGTTTGTGTGTGTAGTTATAGTTTTCAGGTTTTACTGGCTGATCGGAGTTACTGTGATTTAATGACAGTAGGGCAAGATTAGATAATGGTTCTTTTTTTGGGTAATTATAGAATAGAAATTGTTAGATTACTGTGTCATGGTCTTGCAGGGAGGATGGTGTGAGAATAGTGCTACCAAGCAGGCAATGGGCTTGCTGTCTAACCCACATAAAGTCCAAGATCATGGCACTTGCTTTCGAGAAAAGAAAGGCTTTATTGCAAGTTGCCTGGCAAGGAGATGGAGGAAACGCTCAAATCTGCCTCCCTGAGATGAGGGCTCAGACAGTTTCATAGGCAGAGAAAACCAAATGTGATCCAATTGGATCTTGTAATGAGGTGATGTTGGGCGGCGTGATCTTACTGGGTTGTGTCATGAGGTGATGCCAGGACTCAATCTGATTGGATCATGGGTTATACCATCAGGTGTTTACTCCTTAATTTGGCCCCTGTTCCTTGGTCTAAGTGCTTAGATTCCACCCATGGTTATATGCTTGGTTCACCTGGGCATGCTCAAGTGATATAACTTGCAACCTGGGGCCCATGGCAATTCAAAAACAGTTCGACATTTTGATACACAAAGTTGAACTAGATTGGGCTCATATGGCAGTAACAATATCAAAAAATGGAAAGAGACTGGTTTGGCTAAAAACTTTGAAGGAAACTATGAATGCTGGGATCATGAAAATGTCCCACAAAGCATTATACAGAGGTTTTTATTCAATCTTTTAAATTCTGATCATTTTCTTTATAATTGCACAAAAAGAAATGAATATTGCCAATTCACACAATGCAAGAAACACCTCTTTCAGAAGTTTTTATTACTGATGTTATGAAAAGTATCAGAAATGTATGTGAAAGGGCTTTTGTTCCTATCTTAAGCAGTTGCAATACAGCATTAATTTTTGTGTCCTTTTCTCACAGCATAAGTGTATGCAGCCCAAAGATTTTAATTTTAAAACACCAGAAAATGATAAGAGATTTCAGAAGAAATTTGAGAAAATGGCTGAAGAGCTACAAAGGCAAAAAACAAGTCTAGGTAAGCCAAGAAATATAATACAGTTCTTTGCATTTATGTCCGTACACCTTGTTTAATTTGCATGATGGCAAGTGGAGTTCAGGATCAGATAGCTGTTGACGACCATAGTAGCCTCACTCTAGGAAGGAGAAAACAAAGTGTGAGCAGCCTGCAGGACACTTGACTGGGAGCCATAATAGAGCCAGGCAGTTGAGCTGATCGACCACAGTCTTAACCATTCGTTAAGGTGGTGGAACTTGTCTTCAGGAATGATTTCAGAGGCAAAGCAAACTTTAGCTAACAAGCCTTTTTCTTCTTTACATATAACTTTGTATTTTTACGTGATTGGCCTTTTTGTGTTGTTACAGAATAGGCAAGTCTTAGATGACACATTCTGTTAGTGATTTGGAAAAATACTTTAGAATATTATGTGCATAACAATATGTCTTAGAAAAAAATGCGTATTTTTATATATTCTTAAATAATATTCTTACCTATAAGAATATTATGAAACATTAAGATGCTTTGTATGTTTTCGTTATTTCTCTTGCCCTTTTCACTGTTCTCTAAATTCAGTATTTCCTACCAATTCTGACATATTATTGCTACAAATAAGCAATTGTGATCATTAGAAATAGGAAGCATGAATTCCTCTAGTTTTTATTTGTTTTCATGTATGTTACTGTGTCTGTCACACATTCTCTATTCTTTGTTTTGAAATTATTCAAATAGAATTACCGAGATTTATTTTAAATCTGGTAATTTAAATTATGATAATGATGATAATGCGGCAGAATTCGGCGGCACACTTAGCCCATACAGTGCTGCCACATTGTTTTCTAGAAACATGGCCTGCATCATCTGTTTCAGGCTCAGCCCTCCCATTACCTCTCCTGGGTGTGTCAGTCCTTCCTTCACACCAGCTGTCTGGTCTTCCTCGCCACTCAAGCCAGAAACGTGCAGTCGTCCTTGACATCTCCTTCTTCCCTGAGACTAACCCCCATCAGGACCGTGGCCCTGCTTCTGAAACAGTTGCTTGACTTCTGTTTTCTCTTTCCCTCTTCTCGCCCCTGATGTGATCCCTCCTGCACCACCGCAGCCGCTCCTTACTCTGCCCCGCACTCTGCCCCGTGTCCTTACAGTTCATCTCCGTGTGGTCACATGATGAAAACCTTAAATCAGAAGGACATCCCCTTCCTGCTTTAGAATTTCTTGGTGTCATCCCAAGGAAAAATATTCAGGATAAACGCCTATATTTAACATATTCTCCAATTTACTAGGTCCTTTATGATCTGGCCTCTCCTAGTGTCATATCAATATTACACACTCTCCTAGAATTCTTTATATTTTGTCACTTTGGCCTTCTTTCCAATGTCAGTGACAATGTATTGGAAAATAACTTGACAACATGGTAATGGTAGATACAGAATTTTCTTTTTAGACCAAATATGTATCTTAATGGAAATTGCCTTTTAAAAACTATACATATGAGGTATTAATGATTCAACTAATGTACATTTGTATATTGTCAGAACTACACAGTAAGGGTTATTCAGGCTTACGACTTGCAAAGGAGACTATATTAAATGATTCGTGGTATTTTTTTGTTGGGGGTGAGTATGAAAGTTCTAACGGCCTCTTTGAGTATATGCAAGGTAGCATTCCAGAAAAAAGCACAACTCTGCATCCACACAAAACCAGCTCATAGTTTCATGGTTCAGGGACCATGTTGATCCCACTTCATGCCGTCAAGTTCAAGTCTGGGTCTCTGAGTGTGTGTTGAGGGTCTGAGCGATGGTTAATGCGGGCAGTTTCTGAAACCTGGGACAAGATATAGAAACCAGATTGCATTCCAGCTTTACAACTTTAAACTTCTGTCTCAGTCTTTGCCTGCAAGTGGGGATAGTGGTTTGGGTTTGAGTTTGAGGCTGGTTGCACTAATACATACATTGTTCTTAGCACAGTGCTTGGTGAAGGCAGGTGCTCAGCAGATGTGAGCCAGCAGCTGCAGCACCATGTCACTGCCTGTGGAGGTAGTGGGTTTAGAGTATTAGCAAAAGTCCAAAGGAGGATGTCCAAAGGAGGGAAGGAAAACGGGGTATGTGGGGGTATTCCTTAAAAGGAATCATATTCTTGAAGTATGAAGGTACTTTTTGATCTTAAAGTGGATTTTTTGTTTGTTTTCAGATGATGATGTACCTCTTCTCTTATTTGAATCTAATGGTTCATTAACATACAGTCCCAGAATGAAAATTAATAATAGTCACCACAGCGAAATGGAGAAGAGATTACGAGAGATGAAGGAGAAAAGGGAAAATCTTTCCCCTACCTGTGAGTAATTACAGTCTGTAAAATGAAAACTGTGCCAACAGGCGATTAAATTATGGTGGAAAGCTTTTTTTTTTTTTCTTTGCCTAGATAATGTAGTCAATATTTCTGGATAGTGACAAATTTTGACCTATCACGTGACTGGCTTTATTTCCCGGAAAATCTTATGCATCATTAAGATTTTTGAAATGTGTGTTGGATGTATAGTATTCTTCAAGTTTAAAGTCCTATTTGTTGCAGCTCCTTTGTAATTTTTATTATCTTTGGAGTTTTTTCTTTCTTTTTTTTAAAAAAATGAATCATGGCTTTTTTTCTTTCTTTCTTTGAGACGGAGTTTTGCTCTTGTTGCCCACGCTGGAGTGCAGTGGCGTGATCTCAGCTCACTGCAACCTCCTCCTCCTGGATTCAAGTGATTTTCCTGCCTCCGCCTCCCAAGTACCTGGTATTACAGGTGCCCACTACCAGTGGCTAATTTGTCTTTTCTTTCTTTTTTTTTTTTTTTAAATAGAGATATGTTCACCATGTTGGCCAGGCTGATCTTGAACTCTTGACCTCAAGTGATCCACCCACCTCAGCCTCCCAGAGTGCTGGGATTACAAGTGTGAACCACTGTGTCCAGCCATGAATCATGTCTTTTTAAGGAATTTGCTTTAGATTAATGTATTTAATGAATCATTTTTCATTATTTCTTTTATCTTAAAATTTTTTATTTACTAAAGTGTGAGCACATTTTAATAAAATAACAAATTAGCCAATAGTAAAAAAAGTTCATCTTGATACCCACCTAATTCTTCTGCTCTGCCAGGGAGAACCTGTATTTTAAGTTGATGTGTTTTTCCAGATCTGTTTCAGTGTATCAGATATCTGTGTATACATGAAAAAGGTACAGATTTGGTTTCTGTGTGGAAGTGTAATTTCTATTTTACCTAAATTAGATAATGATGTATGTGTTATTATCTACTTTCTTTCTTAAGAGTATCCTGGAGGTTTTACTGCAGCTTAGTTGTTGTAGACTGACCTTTTTTTTTTTTTTAAGATGCTGCAAAGTACCTACAGCTTTCATACTGAATCATCTGTTGATGGATATTTTTTTCCCCCTGTTTTTCTTTATTAGAAATAGGGCTGTAGTTTTTATTCTTTTTTTAACCATATGGTTTAGTTGTTCTTGTTTTTTTTATTAAGCCATTTTTCTTTCTCTGGACATGTTATAACCCCTGTATGCATCTACGTGAATCCTTATATTTCTGCGTTCTTCAGGTATTTCAGTAATATTAATTCATACATGCAGAATTTGATTTTTTTTTTTTTAAAGATATAGAGTCTCACTGTGTTACCCAGGCAGGACTTGCACTCCTGGGCTCAAGTACTTCTGCCTCACCCTCTCAAGCAGCTAGGGATACAGTTTTGTGCCACAACTCCTGGCTTATTGATAGATATAGTCAAATTATCCTTCAAAAAATTTGGGGGCTAGGTATGGTGGCTCCCAGCACTTTAGGAGGCCAAGGTGGGTGGATCACCTGAGGTCGGGAGTTCGAGACCAGCCTGACCAACATGGTGAAACCCTGTCTCTACTAAAAATACAAAATTAGTCAGGCATGTTAGTGGATGACTGTAATCCTAGCTACTCAGGAGACTGAGGGAGGAGAATCGCTTGAATCTAGGAGGCAGAGGTTATGGTGAGCCAAGATTGTGCCATTGCACTCCAGCCTGGGCAACAAGAGTGAAACTCCGTCTCAAAAAAAAAAAAATGGGTCCATATTATTCTCACCAATTGTTTATAAGATGCCCCCTTTCTCCACACTTGGAAATCTGAATGGCATTAGTCTGTAGCCTTTTTCAATCTGAAGCTTGAAAAACTGGATTTGTTTTCTAAGTTACTTTTGATTAGAAGCAAGTTTAAGAGCCTTTTCATATTATTGACTATGACTTACTGAATGCAGCTTTTAATGTTATCAACTACTACCTCTTGTAATTTTACGTCCTTTGTCCATCTACATCAGTTAAGTTTAGTTTTAGCTGCATATAACAAAGAAACACAAAAACCAATGACTTAAACTTGATAGAATTGCCTTTCTCTGACTTGTCTAGTTCAGGAGTAGGCAGTCAGGGCTGGGCTGCCATTCTTTGATGTCTTTAAGAGACCAGGTTCTCATCTTTCCATTGTGCCTGACTGGCTTTTCTCTAAAAATGTGTGTGCCTCCCAGCTGAGCCATCTCCCTTGGACAGCCTTACCAGATGTCTATCCAGTATTCCTGCCTGATTACATTGGCTGGAATGTGGTCATAGGGCCACCCCTTTTGCAAGCAGGACTGAAACTTAGTCTTTACTGGGATGCATTGCTGTGCTGATAAAATCAAAGTTCTGTTGTTAAGAGGAAGTGAGAATGGACATTGAGATAGGTAACTAGCTGTGTCCCAGGTGGACATCCAAATTGCCTCAATGTGCAGTCATGAGTATAAACTAACTTGCCTTAAAGTTTACTTTTTCTATTACTTTTCAGTGTGAATTTTGCCACTTCACTGCATCCAGCACAGTTCCAAATGTAACTGGAAATTTTATGTGTGCTTCCCTTCCTTATCTTGGTTTATTCTCTTTTTTACGCATGTTTTCTCAGAAAAGTATCCTTTTGAGTCTCTAAAAAAAAATATCTTTGGATATGAGATCCAAACATTTATTTTGTTTCTTGACTGTCTTATGAACAGCCTTTGAAGATGATATCCTAAGTGTTTTCTGTGAAACCTCCAGGATTTCTCAACCCAGCACAGCTGACGTTTGGGGCTGGGTAATTCTTTGTTGGGGGCACTGCCCTGTGTGTGGCAGGAAGCCCAGCAGCATGCCTGCCTCTCCTCACTAACACCAGCAACATACCCACTGCCCTCCCTCTCTGGCGACATCCAAAAATGTGTCCAGGCATTACCAAATGTCTGCCAGGATTGCATATCACCTCTGGTTGAGAAGCAGTGCTCTAGTTTTAGAGGCAACTATGATGAGTATCCTTGAAGAAAAAGCCATGATTATCAAACAAGAACACTAAAATAGACTGGAAATGTTCTTTTAGCTCTGATGAGCTTCTGATTCGATTCAGGCTAGTTGACTGAAGATCCCTTTTAATTTTGTGATTATAGGATTTAATAGAACCACCTCTGATTAATAGGTAGACTTCCTGTTGTCCTCATCTGCTAAAAAATACTGAAACTTTATCTAATGAAATGTCTCGGTCCTGTTTTTAGCTTCCCAAATGATTCAGCGGTCTCCCGATAATCCAAGTAACTCTCTGTGTGAAGCACCTTTGAACATTTCACATGATACTTTGTGTTCAGGTAAAATTATTTTTTCCTTTCTGTGATATGTTTAAGCTTTGAGAATTATATGATTATCTTATTTAGAATTTTGTGCAGCAATTTCTGATGAATAAAATAATGAGTTAAAACTAGAACTTCTAAATTTCCCCTGAAATTAGGTATTGTGATAAAATTAAGGCATGAGTTGAACTTCCTTTTTTGGTTTCTATAGGTTTATTTCCTAGGCATTTGCTTTCTTGCTACAGAACCAATTGCTAGTTTAAAAAAATTATTGTGATCATATATAAACTAATCTGTATGCAGTTTAAACCACATACATCTGAGAACGATCAAGCTAAGGAAATGTTTCACAAAATGTGTAATGAACGTAAGGAATGTGTTATTGAATGGGATCAGTGAAGTATATAAAGATCATCTATAAATTGAGGACATAAATAGAGTAGAGGATTTCTAATTAATAGCAGAAAGAATATTAGTAAGAATTAATACAATTAGTTACATGCTATGCACATAGATATTTTTTAATGTGGGAGCCCTTGTTTTACTAAGGTTGATAATTTTTCATGGTCATATCTTCTTCATATCAAATTTCTTACAGTTTTCTCACCTAGCCCCTAATAGGACCCAAGTAATTAGCAGTGACCCCAAAAAACCTGCATTCAGAAGTGCTTGAGATGTTATGGAATATTTATTATGAAAGCCACAGTGATGACAAAGCATAAGACATCAAGATATTAGAAGTTTAAACCAAAGCTTCCTTTCAGTGCAGGCTTAATCCTTGTACTCTTACCTCTGTGTGCTGGAATTAGTTACCTATTTATCTTAAACAATCTCTGTCTTTTCATTGTATACTTGATACATGTATTTCCTGGAAGTTGGAAAGAAATGATAATAACAGGTAACATTGATATCATTGTTGTTGTGTTGTAGGCACTCCTCTGAGTGTCTTATTCATGGTATCTCATTTAATGCTCCTGTTAGCCTTATGATGTAGCCATCCCTATTTTGCCAGTGAAAACTCAGGTCACAGAGGTCAAACAACTTATACCAGGTCATGTTATTTGTGACTGGCAAACCCAAGCTTCTAACTTAGGCAGTCTGACATAACAGTTTACACTCTTAGTGACATGTCACACTGCTTAACAGCTTTTTGAAAAGTGTGATAAAAATAAAAACATAATTTTAGAGGCTGAAAAAGTGACCTTATTTCCAGCTACTGCTTTGAAGACACACATGGTGCTACCTGCCCACTGGACTTCCCTCTCTTCTGGAGCACAGCAGGAAGGGAAGCTTTGCTGGTTACATATGCTCTTGCCTTTTTTTTTTTTTTTTTTTTTCGTTTTTTTGTTTTGAGATGGTGTCTTGCTCTGTAGTCAGGCTGGAGTGCAGTGGTCTGTTGCTGTCTGCAACCTCTGCCTCTTGGGTTCAAGTGATTCTCCTGCCTCAGCCTGCTGAGTAGCTGGGATTACAGGCACACACCACCACACCTGGCTCATTTTTGTATTTTTAGTAGAAACGGGGTTTCACCATGTTGACCAGAATGGTCTCGATCTTTTGACCTGGTGATCCGCCCACGTCGGCCTCCAGTGTGCTGGGATTACAGACATGAGCCACCATGCCCAGCGTATTCTTCATTTTTAAAGCAGAACTTTGGTGATTTCAGTCAGAGAGTTAAAACACTTATGTTACCTCCAGATTAAGTGATTTCTACAAAACAAAGGCACTCCACCAGCAAGTACTGAGCCCCTTTTGGGGGAGCCAGCACAGCACTAGAGACTTCTTCATAATCATTCCAAAATGAACAGACCTCTAGTAGCTTATACTTGTAGTGATGGGCAGACACCCAGGTAACCATAGGGCAGTATGATATGGAGGGGCAAGGCCAGGGAGACCTGGCAAGGGCAGTCGGAGGGTTCTAGGGATATTGACAACCCAGGTGGGTTTTGAAGGATGAATTGTATTTACCCAGAGCAAAGTGTGGAGGAAAGGGCAAGGCCTGGAGGGTACAGAGGAATATAGAATTTTCAGGAGATAGCAGCAGCTTAGCATTAGTCTCAGGAAATGAGTAAGCTATATATGTATGTATGTATAGAGAGTTGAAACATTATATAGGAAATTGAAACGTTAAGGCCTACCAGATGGTTCACTTTTGAATATAAGTGTAATATGAGGGCTTCACTGGAAGACAGGGAATGGAAGGGTGAGCTGTGTTCATTGAGGGAATGTTTCGTGCAAGACTAGAACTTTCCCTAGACCTTACAGTGTAAATCTTAGGTTTTAGAATTACTGACCTCCTGGAAAATTTAGTGGCAAACTGTGGGATGCTCTGCCTGGAAAATGTGCACATGCATATGGAAATTTGCCAAAATTTTTAGAAGTTTGTTTCCCTTCTTGTCTATATCCCCACCACTCTCCTGTACACTCATCAAAGCCCAAGTTCTCTAGTTTAAAATACTGGCCCAAAATATATTCTTAAATGGAAATGAGAAGAACCCAAATGTGGTTAATAGTCTTCTTAACTAATAGCTATACTTTAAATGTATTGTTTTATTGGTCAACTGAAAGTTGAATTTAGAATAATTTAAACCACTTTTTAAAGTTAGCTCTCCATTGATGTTTTCCAGGTGAATCCTTCACTGGTGGCGTACACTCATCTTTTGATGATCTTTGTGGAAACTCAGGATGTGGAAATCAGGAAAGGAAGTTGAGAAGATCCGTCAGTGACATTAATAGTGATACATGTATTTCTTCACTTGTATTGACAACAAATAATATTCATTCATCACCATCTTTCACTTACCTTGATAAATCAAGTCCTCAGAAATTTCTGAATAATATTTCAAAGGAAGAAATAAACTTGCAAAGAAATGTCGTAAGTAAAATAGTCACCCCTGACCAAAAGCAGGCTGCACATGTGTCTCAGGAGATGTTTGAAGAATATAATTTGTCTCCTATGTTATCTTCAACAAAAGGCCATCTGTCAATACATTCAAGACCCAGAAATTCCTCAGTAAAGAGAAAAAGAATATCAGATGTCTCCCATTCACCTCCGAAAGAAAAATGCAAGAGAAAATGGAGCATCAGGAGATCTATCATGCCAAGTCTGCAACTGTGCAAGTTGGAAGGCAGCCTGCAGTGCGTGGCCGGACCTAAGCTCGAGGCTCTTAGCTGTGAGGAGTCTTCATATGATGACTATTTTTCACCTGATAATCTTAAGGAAAGGAATTCAGAGAATCTTCCTCCCAAATCTCAGCTGCCATCAAGCCCTGCTCAGTTCAGCTGCAGAAGTCTTTCTAAAAAGGAGAGAAGAAGCATATTGGAAATGTCTGATTTTTCCTGCGTTGGTAAAATAACCAGAACAGTTGACATTACCAGTTTCACAGCAAAAACTATCTCCAGTCCTCAGAAACCTGCAAATGGTGAAGGCCATGCAACTTTGAGTTGCGTGACTTCTGAGGAATCCTTTGTCCCTGAAGAAACCCTAAGGTGTGGTAGACAGGCTGGGCCTCAGGAGAAAGATGACACATGCCCAGGAAGAAATGGCTTTTCTTACCCCATTGAGGACCCTGCTCTTCCAAAAGGACAGGATAGTGATTTAACTCCTTTGGAAGGAAGCCTCGAAGAAGTGAAAGAAGCAGTGTGTCTGAAAAGCACAGATAACGAAGGTACCACTTCCAAAATATCAAACTTCTCTGAAGGCAAAGCCCAGAGTGAACGTGAGCCGCATTTTGTAGTCCACTGTAACGTGGAGACATCTACAGACGAAAAGGAAAACTTACCCAGAGGATACCCTGGAAGTATGTGAATCTCCTTTTCCAAGTCACTTTTGCTAAATAAACATGTAACAATGCATCCATATTTTAAATTTATCACAACTTTTTCTTAAATTATTTCCCCATCTACCCATTTTTACTTAAAGAATGCATTTGATCATTGCAATGATAAACTCTTTAGGAATAGGTGAATTGCTGCCCTGTGGAACATCTAGGCTTATTGGTCAGATCTGTTGTTATGAACCTCTGTCTCCAAGCTTTTTCCTTCTTATAGGTCAAAACTGAATAGTCTGAATAACTAAGGGGAGTGAAGGCTTTTTCCTTGTTCCACTGGAGTCTTGTGAAGATTACGTAAAGATGCATACAGTAGAGGGTTTTTAAAAAACCCTCTTAATAGTTCCTAGGCTGTTTAAAGAAAGAAATTAAGATAGTTTAAGCCACTGATTGTATCAAGAAAGAGGAAGTGTTAAAAAGTACCTTAAGGGCCAGGCATAGTGGCTCATGCCTGTAATATCAGCACTTTGGGAGGCTGAGGCGGGCGGATCAGCTGAGGCTGGGAGTTCGAGACCCGCCTGACCAACATGGAGAAACCCCGTCTCTACTAAAAAATACAAAATTAGCCGGGTGTGGTGGCACGTGCCTATAATCCCAACCACTCGGAAGGCTGAGGCAGGAGAATCACTTGAACCCAGGAGGTGGTGATTGCGGTGAGCCAAGGTGGCACCATTGCACTCCCGCCTGGGCAACAAGAGCTAAACTCTATCTGAAAAAAAAGTACATTTAGAAATCTCTTATCAATACTGATTTTTGAAGAAAATTTGGATAGTGTTAACTATGAAGAAATATTTTCAAAACATTTTTGCTCATTTATTGTTTGACTTGTACTTATTTTGCTTGAAGCATCACTTGAAAATATTTATTCATATTCATAATTAAATTGTAACTGTAATAATAAACCATATCATTGCAGCAAAAGTCACAAAAATAAGAAACATTTTGCACTTCATAGTTATAAGCACAGATAGGTCCCAGCAACCAAAATTGAAGAAATCTTGAACTTTGACCATCTTTACCTAAAGATCAGGTTAAAATTTGAGTAAGAATACATTAATTCTGTATGATTTCTCTGCTCTGCACATGTTTTAAGTACCTCTTTGAAGGTGGAGAAATGATGGCAGGGGTTTGAGATCATCACGGATGTGTTACATATCTTTTCCTTGAGGGTAAACTCCCTAGTAATTGTTTCACAAAAAGAATGAAACTAATTTTGTATATTTTTAGCCTACTGTTTATATCTTGGCTTTCTGAACATATGTTAAATTTGACAAGAATCTGTATTTTATGTTCCATTAGCCTTAGTATGTGTTTTCAAAATACTCATTTTAAAATGTTGACTCAAAAGTTAGTATAAAACAATAGATGTGTAAAATTCTTTTGGTAGTTAAGAATATCCTGTTCTGAAGTTTACATTCTCCTCCTTTCCAGTTTTCATCTTGTGTATTTTTTAAGCTTTTGAATAATAATAACATACAAATGTAAGTTAAGTGGGGAAAAGCTGGTTGCAAACAGTGCGGCACACCCTAAAATCCCAGTGTTGTCGGGAGTGTGATAGTCCTTGGAAGGAGGTGTGTTTTGTGTTCTAGAACATCACCTCCTGTGTCGACAGCCTCTGGAGGTTGGGGTAAGTAGAAGGTATGAGGGACCAGCACTGGTTAACCCTTGGCGCCCTGGTGGAGATCGAGAGGTGTCTTCGCTCATTGGTGTGGGCCATCAGGCGGTGGCGTCCAGGCAGGGCCCTGGTGGAGCGAAACATTATGTGTGCGCTAATGTAAGCACATCTTCTAGAGTCCTCTGCCTTACTTCATGTCATTCCAGAGACATGGGAACTGGATTCTAGGACATAAAAAGACCTACTTGTTGGCTAGCCTAAATCTAACCCATCTATAGTAATAAAATTGAGATTCATAATGTTTTAAACTGTCCACTGTCAGCCACCTGGGACCTGGGTAAACCAACGCTCTTTGGGAATCTACCTTAGAAAATGAAACCATAAGGCCTTGAATTTCAGTGTCAGGGATGCACACTCTAAACCTGGTGAAACTGTGGAGGAGTGAAAACGTCTGTGCAGAAACTATGTCTCCAAATCTGTCATGTCAGAATAAAGGTCTTTTTTTTCCATGTCTATTTTCAGCTCACTTTTACTTGTTGCTGTTGTCAATATCTAAGAGTGTAAAAAAGGTTTCAAAAAAGAAGTTACAAAGAGCTTCAGGACACTAATAGAATGGGAACTGCAGAAGAAACAATTTTGTTTTCTATAATCTTTAAAATCGTTAATTTTTTCTTTTTTATTCTCTAATTTTATAAACAGTACACAGATACATTCCCATTGTAACAAAGCTTGCTAAGAAGACTAGAATTCCCATCTCACCTCCTCACTTGCCTCTTTTCATTAGTTGGCTTAATAACTAATGAATGTCATGCACCCATCACGTCTCAGGCGCTCTGCAAGTTTGTGGAGACATAGCAGAGAATGAAGCAGCGTGCACCCCCATAGAGGAAGACAAATAATAAGTGTGTAACGGTGTCAGCTAGCGAGCAGTTAATGATAAAAAGAAAAATAACAGTGCATTGGATAGATAAGGCTGCCAGTGAAGGCTTCCCTGAGAAGGTGACATCTGATCACAGGCCTGGGAAGCAGGGGGGAGCCTGTGACTGCCAAAATCCATGTTTCAGCTGGAGGCAACAGCAGGAGCAAATGTCCTGATGGAGGGAAATGCAGGAACAGCAGGGAGGCCAGTGCAGCAAGGACTTCCTGAGCGGGAGGGAGGCAGGAGCCGGAGTGTCGGGACCTTCAGCCTCTGCCAAGGTGGGCAGCTGTTCTGTTCTGTTTTGAAGTGTGATAAGAAGCCATTGGGGCTTTTGAACAAGGGAGTAACCAAATCAGATTTAGGTTTTAAATGTAACCCTGTACACGTTATGGACAACAGACTATGGGTTGGAGTGTTTGCTCAAAGCAGGCACTGTCCACAGTTTAATATTTCCTTCCACGCATTTAGTGTGTTTGTGTGTATGTGTCTACAAGCATACAAACGCAAATAGATATTTTAAGATTATTTTTTGCATGCATAGAGTTACATTGCCTTAAAATTTGCTTTTTATAAAAGCAGTATGTCAGATGTATTTACATACTGGTACTGTGAATCCTCTTACTTTTTTTAGGCGGAGTCTCGCTCTGTCACCATGCTAGAGAACAGTGGTGCGATCTTGGCTCACTGCGACCTCCACCTCCTGCGTTCAGGTGATTCTCCTGCCTTGGCCTCCTGAGTAGCTGGGACTACAGGTGCACACCACTGTGCCTGGCTAATTTTTGTATTTTAAGTAGAGACGGGATTTCACCATGTTTGCCACAAATGGTCTCTATCTCTTGACCTTGTGATCCACCTGCCTCGGCCTCCCAAAGTGCTGGGATTATAGGCAGGAGCCACCGAGCCTGGCAAAATCTTCATTTTTTAATAGAGCCTATATGTAGGGTTAGCACAATTTTCTGTAACAGATAGGATAGTAAGTTGATTAGGCTTTGTGGGCAAAGAGGCCAGATTAAGGTATGCAGGTACTTGTGTAGACGATTACATAATGAGAAAAAGACATTTTCCACAAAATTTTTATTGATGAATAACATTTTTTTGTAATACAGGTCTATTAATGAGAAAGATAATTTGTGGGAGTAGGGAAATATTTAATTGGAGTTTAGATTGAGTGCTTCCATCACCAACATTGATTGCAAATGTTTATGAAGGCTGATATGTAATAATAAAGATTTTATGTACGTATTTCACTTTTGAAAATGCCTTTTCACACAGACAGATACTGCTGATTCAATGTCAGTCCACAGCAGATAATTGGCATTGAGCATATTCATGCTTAGAAGACACTGATGGAATTCTGTTAGATTCTTCTCTTGATGTGTACCTATTAGCATGTCCTTATATTGCAGACTCATAATTTCCAATTAAAAAATAGGTTGAAGCTCCTCAATTGTGTGATTAAATGGGTTTTGAAATAGGAAATTTGGGCCAGGCGTGGTGGCTCACGCCTGGAATCCTAGCACTTTGGGCGGCCAAGGCGGGTGGATCACTTGAGGTCAGGAGTTTGAAACCAAGCTGACCAACATAGTGAAACTCTGTTTCTACTTACAAACACAAAATTATATGGGTGTGTTGGCACATTCCTGTAATCTCAGCCACTTGGGAAGCTGGGCCAGGAGAATCGCTTGAACCTGAGAGGCAGAGTTTGCAGTGGGCCGAGATCGTGCTACTGTACTCCAGGCCGGGCAACAAGAGTAAAACTGTCCAAAAATATATATATATATAGGAAATTCCCTTGGCTCTTGCCCTCAGTCTGAAAAATGCTGCTGTAGTTTGGGCTCAGGAAATATTTCCATAGCCAGTTTGCATGGGAATGGAGATCTCACTTCGTGTTTTAACCTTTGACAGCAGAAGAGAGAACTGATGCTACTTATTTGTGGAAATGTGTCCCACCTGCCCCCCGGCACTGCCAATCATAGCCAACAACCACTGGAAGTCAGTTTGAATTGCTGAGTAGATAGCCAGTTGGTCAAGCTGAACTAGTGCACAGGTTGGCTCCTAGCTGCTTTTCATTAATGAAAGAAGGAGGCACAGTGGTCCCATAGGTGCCGTGTGTTCACTAGCAAAAGCAGAAAAGTCCTTCTCACACCCCATTTGTCTGGGTTTGATACAGATTTTCTTCATTGTGTGTGATGGATTTTTACATGTCAGCACCTTGTACACATATGTTGTGAGCTTATCTGAGCAATTTGGTCATGTCCAACTACCAGGGTCTTGTTCATTGATAATAGCCACCAGTTGGCGGTCAGTAATGGTTAACTACTGTTCTACCATCTATCTACCCGATCTTGTTGAAAGCAAGTCTCAGAAAGACATTTATTAAACATTTATTGGCAAACAGTTAGGAAGTGGTCCACAGAACTGACCAATATGCTGAAGGCCCAGTTCTCTGTCCTTTAGTGCCGTGTTCATACGTTATCTGAAAGCACTGCTGGAGGCAGACAACGTTCTATGGGCAAGTTTCTGCAAACTTGCTATCAACACCAGACCATCGGGTATCCTTTGCCCCTGTAATTTATTATAGCGTCATTTATGGATTAAGCCTTGGATACCACCCCTAGAGATATCAGCTAGCTACAACTCATACTGGATGTTTATGCTCTGTTATGCATGGGTATTGGGTTCCCCTGCAATATTTAAGCCAATCCGTGTTCTTGAATCCATTAATTTAGCCAACGAGAAACTATTTCTCACATCCATTATGCTGATTAACAAGCTGATGATGTCACCGATTACCACTCGGTTTTGTCATCCATTTTGGCAGTTAACAAAGCATCTAATAGTGGTCTGGAGGATTTACAGGAGTTGGGATTTTTTTTGTTGTTGTTCTTCAGTGTTATTTTTAGATGGGGTCTCACTCTATCACCTAAACTGGAGTGCAGTGGTGTGATCTCAGCTCACTGCAGCCTCAACTTCCTGGGCTCAAGCGATTCTCCCACCTCAGCATCCTAAGTAGCTGGGACTACAGGTGAAGGCCACCACACCAGGCTACGTTGCTCAGGCTGGTCTCTAACTTCGGAGCTCATGCAATCTGCCCACCTCTGCCTCCCAAAGTGCTGGGATTACAGTGTGAGCCACTATGCCCAGCGTGTGATATAATTTGCAAATTCTGAGCATTCAAGAGGAACTGTCAATTACTACTGTACCAAATATATATATACATATTCATTACACTTTTGACTATTCAAATAATTGAGAAGCGTATGAAGAACCCCTTTCCCATAGCCTGCCAGCCCATCTCACTGGGGCTGCAAGACTAAACAATTCTAGCAGCTTAATGCGCATTAGTCTTAACAGGAAGGCTATTGACCATTTAACTGATTAGTTGATTCAATCATTTATTTACGTATTTATTTTTTATCAATCAGATGTTTACTCCACATCTACTATGTTCATCCAGTGTATAAACAGTGAGAGGTAAGGTTAATAGAAAGTCTGTCTTCCTGCTTTAAAGAACTTAGCTAAGTAGGGAAGATACAGTCAAGATAATTTATATACAAGTATCAGGAAATTCAAAAGTCAGAGGAATTATTTTCAGTGGGAATTAAATTTACACACATAAAATTGATATTGTAATGATCTCTACAATGATTACAAAGGAAAAAATTCCATATTATTGAAGAGTGTTCATTTGTTTTTGTTTTTTTGCAGAGTGAACAAAGTGAACTTGATATTTTTATAGAAGAATATGAGTACAGTCTCTTGTTAGCAGAGTTTTGCTAGTATATAACTCATATAACTTGCATGTATCCCAAAGATATCTCTGGAAAGGAAATTTTTTCTAGGTATCTTTTAAGGTTCTTTCCAGTCTTAATATTTTGCATACTACATTGTTAAATAATTTCATATTCAAATTTTCAAAGCTTAGAAGAAATTTCTCATTGGATAATAAGTGTATATTTTTACATGTTAACATTATGGATTATTCAGTCTTCAGAAGCCTTTTCAACCCTTGACTCTTGTCTAATGCTTTGTATGAGTAAATACCAATTATTTAAATGTATTATTAGTACTTGCATTATAAGTCTTAATTTTGTGTCTTGGAAGTAGGGAAGTAGAATGTGTGGGAAAATAAATGTTAAAAATAAGAGTTATTTCTTTGGCCTTAGCGCTAGACAAAATGTTTACATGAGCCAAGTTTCTCCTACAGTCTTTACAATGTCCACTTCTTCATCTCTCCCTTTCCTAGTGTTAGAGTTACATGTGTTCTTATACTGTCTTGGCCTGGTTGTGGCTCCATAATAATCATACTAGACATTTTCTTCTTTTTTCCCTCGGTATCAAGATTCTTTTCTTCTTTTTTCTTTCTTTCTTTCTTTCTTTCTTTCTTTTTTTTTTTGAGACAGAATCTCACTCTGTTGCCAGGCTGGAGTGCAGTGGCATGATTTTGGCTTACTGCAGCCTCTGTCTCCCAGGTTCAAGCGATTCTCCTGCCTCAGCCTCCTGAGTAGCTGGGACTACAGGCATGCACCACCACATCCAGCTAATTTTTATATTTTTAGTAGAAATAGGGTTTCACCATGTTGGCCAGGATAGTCTCAATCTCTTGACCTTGTGATACACCTGCCTCGGCCTCTCAAAGTGCTGGGATTACAGGCGTGAGCCATCGCGCCCTGCTATGACATTTTCTTAATCTTGGTTATGTCTGTTCAGTAGCTGAAGGTTGTGATTTAACTAATTCACACAGAGAGGTGAACAAATGACCATTTTCTAGCTTTCTTTGATGTGTTTGTATTTCGACGATATTGTTAATTCAAACAAATTTCTAAATGGTGAAATTTCAGATAACTGACACATAAAAGTGTTGGGGCTGTGAGATTCATTTTTGTATTTGACCATTTTGTCAAAACTAAGTCAATGAATAGTGTGTAATTAGGTTAGAAGGAAAATAAGACAAGACAGGAAGATTTATGGCTTTCACAGGGAAATGCCATGGACTAAATTGTGTCCTGTGACCCCCAAATTTACTTATTGAAGCTCTAACCCGCAATGGGATAACATTTGGAGAAAGTTATCTTTGGAAGGTAATTTAGATGAGATCTTGAAGGTAAGGGCTTCATGATGGGATTAGGACCATTATAAAATGATCTCAGAGAACTGGCTTCCTCTCTGCCATGTGAAGACAGCAAGAAGGTGGCCTTCTTCAAGCCAGGAAGAGAGCTTTCACCAGAACCCTACCATGCAGGCACCCTGATCTCAGCCTTCAGGCCACCCAGTCTGTGGTATTTTGTTATGGTAACCCCAGCTGACGAAGACATACATTCATCCAACTTGGTATGTTGGAGGAAGAGCAGCTAAAGGGTGCATGTTAGTTGGAATTTATTGGAGATATTGAAAATAGATTTCCATTAGGTAGTTGTGTATATCCAGCCATGCCTCAGCTGGGAGGTGTGCACAGGTAGAGAGAATTAGGTCTCTTCAGTAATAGATGACTTTATGGGAAGTGATGAAATCACCTTGGGGGGTGAGAAGGGAGCTGATGACAACCCATGAAGAAACCCCACTTAGGAGCAAACATGAAAAGAGTCATGCAAGAAGTGGGAGAGTCAGCATGTGGAGAGTAGGTGTTTGTTTACTGACCTCCAGCCAAAAATGGAGCCCAACTAATCTTTCCACAAGTGCTTTCAGAAGTACTTTGCACTCTCAACTGCTTTGAGTTTACCGATGTCATTGTTAAAACACACTGGCAAATTACTGTGGCAGAGTTTATGAAATGTTTTCAGTAACCAAATAATAAATCATTTACTTAGTTTGCTTTTTGACTCCGTGCTTTGATGAAAATGTGTTAACAATATCAGTCTTTCTTAAGTTTTAAAGGATCATGATGCATTTCCTAAACTTTATGTTTGTAAAATACTTTATAGCCTGTTTCGTTGTTCAGCAAGAACTGAGGCAAGTGGCTGTTATAAAACTTCTATTGAATACACTAGGAAGCTGCAGATTGATTCATGATTCAATAACAGAGCACCGCATCCCAAATTATATCTCCAGTCCACTGCTTTTCTGATTTTGACACACTCATGCTTCAAGTGAATATTTGTTGCTTAGAAAGGAAAATAAGTGCATAGTAAATATAATTAATAATACTAATTCTTTTTAATCTTAAAGATGAAAAAGAGATTGCATTTATATTCTACCCTGGGGGATAAAGTGAGCCTGGGAGAAAAGTCAGTTTGAATCAACCATAAAAGATACCTGAGGAGGTGGGGAATCAGTCGAGATGTGACTGGTTTCAGTCTCCAGTGGATTCAGTATCAGGGATTATGGCAAAGGGTGTAGGTTGGTAGGTTTGTGGTTTAGGACTGGACCTTAAAATGTGTCCAGGGCCCAGGCTACAAATAACAACTAGCTTGAATTCAAGAAAGTATTAGCATTTTTATTCTGCATCTTTTTCACTTAGATAGGACCCTGTTTTTGAAAAGAGTGACAGTTTTTACCTTAGACTCTCCAAATTTAGTT
Organism: Cheracebus regulus; assembly: GCA_963574635.1. Lineage (NCBI taxonomy): Eukaryota > Metazoa > Chordata > Mammalia > Primates > Pitheciidae > Cheracebus > Cheracebus regulus. Next base: position 119,373 of record CAUYQU010058887.1, on the reverse strand, counting down.
ATAGCTGGCTTTATAGCATTTTATCTGTAAATAAGTCTTTCTCAGGTGAGTTTTAATTTCGGAGGGCACTAATGTTAATTTCACTTTGGATTATATTTATACATCTGCCTATATTGTCTATTGGGTTGGGAGCTCTGTAATAGTGGGACTATATCTTGTGCATTTTGCATCTCCAGTGGGAAGATCATTCGCTATTTGTTAATCATTAAGTAATCAACAGTGTAATTTGGCTATCACCTGACTGGCAGATTCTAGTACCCCCAGGCTGCTTATGTAACTTTTGCATCAAAGTTTGCATTATACCGTTGAGACCATGTTATGGTCCCTGTTAGCTCCTCCTTCAAAATCCCAGTGAAGTCATAAAGTAGGCATACTGTTGAAGAAGGAGGAGGGGTGAGAATAACAAGTACCCTCTAAGCAGTAGATGAGTCAAATCAAAGTATATGTTTCACACTTCATTGTGGATCACTTAGGTCTACACCGGTTAGCATCTAAGGAAACCACATTTCACTTGATGAATACGGTTTGTGTGTCTTCATGGCAAGATGCTGGTCTCAGGTGGAAACTTGGGGAGAGTAAAATAATCATCATTTGTAAGTTGAAGCCTGAAGCTCTGTACTAAAGACTGTTTTCTAGAAAATTTCAAACTGACCCCAGAACTCAGATTAATTGTTACCTCTAATATGGAAACTACCTACTCTGAAGAATTGTTCTTTGTCATTATTTTAAAATCTAAGAATTGAAGTTTGAAGAGTGCATAAGGTATGGGTATACATTTTCTTGAATTATGAAGTGGATAGAGTTGATGCTATAGAAGAACATTGTAACCTGATTGTTACTGACCATTGAGTTAAGTGAATCACTTGGGATATTGGAATGTAATAAATCAAAATTCTAGATAGATCTCAAAGAGCAAGAAATGCACAATTTATTTAAAAAGCTTATAACTTTCCATTTCCATTTTGCATAAATGTGATTTTTGTTTTGCTTAAGCTGTATTTAGTCCATGTAAAGTTCTAACTAATCTTTAATCCACTTGGGTTCTAGGTGTTAAAAATAGACCAACAAAGCATCATGTTTTAGATGGCTCATGTGAAGGCTTTAAGGACCTCATCCAACCTCATGGGGAATCGAAGAAAAGCGGGAGAGGCAAAAAGGTCAGTGTGTGAAAATATTATTTTAAACTTTCAAATGCTGATACATCATAATGTTCTTCTTTGGGTCAATGAAACATAAACTAGTCTATCTGACTTATCTTTTATTTTTAAAAATTGATTATGGGTAAATGCTGGAGAACTCTGAATATGAAACTGAGAGTGTTGGTTTCATTCCAGACAAAGAATTACTATTGATAGACCAAGCTTTCTCATATCACTCTGCTAATGCATTTCTTGTAAAAATGCCTGTTGCTTCTCTCAAGCAGAGAATGTTGGTTGTGCCAGTGTTTCTTGCCATTTTATAATCTGAATAAGTATTTACTAGGTAGGAGGTGAAAAAAATCCAAACATTTATTCACTTGTAAACTAACCAAGGTTTGACCTCAAGCCATCAGAGTGAAAGGTTTATATGCTAACACTCAGGCACACCCATTCCTTTGTGGTTTTGGCTTTAAAACCTTGCTCTTTCTCTAAAAAACTTTTCTTATCCTCTTGCATGAGTATATGAGGAGGATTTTAAATTTTTTGATTATTCAATATCTACTTGCATTGCTTAAATTTAAAATTAGCCATTCTATATAACCTTGTGCCTGGTTTTTATGAGGCCAAGGAAGTACAATGTAGTGAAATCTAAATTCAAAATGGTAGGGAAAAACCCTACCAATTAACAAGCAGCACATGAGAAGAATGACAGAGCTGACAGGTCTGCATGGGCTTCTAGGTCCTGATACTTGGGCTGGAACAGAGGGGTGGCTGCACTTGATCTGTGGAGGAGAAACCTGAGTCCTTTGCTGCTTACCTTGGCAATGGTTAAAAGACGTTTAAAATTATTCAGATTTCATGAAAGCTGGCAGTAACTTGTAGAAATGTAGCTTTCTTTACTGGTGCTTTCTGGTTTGTCTCAGAAAAAAAGTGGAGCAAAAAAATGGAAAGGAATCCTATTTCAGGTAGAGCAACAGATGTGTAGAGAGACTGTCAGGTCCCGTAACATATCTGTAACTTGGCAACACCAAGGCACCTGCTCTGCAATAGCGTTACCCACCCTGGCTCCACTGCAGCCTGTAAGACCTGCCCAGCACGCTGTCTCCAGGGGCGGGGCCCTTCCTAGAATGCTGGGGACACCGTGGCTGAGTCTGTGTTTTGTGTCCCTGTTTCTCAGTCTTTTTCCTCATTGCTGCATGGCCATTTGACCCAGTTCCTTTGGAAAGAAGAAAGAACCAGTTTCTGCATCTAGTACTGTTCCCGCGCCTCTCCTGCCAATGCATCCCACGGCAGGTGGTCCACAGCTCTGCTTTGTGCCCTTCCACTTCACTGACACTTTACCCACTTTCTGCCCTCTGCTGATGTCTGCTCATGGACATTGCCACTGTACTTGGTACCATGCCTGGCAATTTTTTTAAAAAGTTCTCAGTAAATATTGATTGTTGAGTTGCTCGTTACTCACCACAAAAATGCTCTGTCATGTCTGATCAAAAGGCATGACATTTGACTTTCTCATTTACTCGCTATGGAAGTTACTATTTCAGACGTGTGATATTGCCGCCCTGTGCCTGGGATAGCCCCGGACTAAATGGGCTGGGTCTGTGGAAGCACTGGGTAAGGGACAGGCATCCTGGGCGGGAGTGTGACCCCTTCTTCCTTATGAGACATCTCATTGTAAATGGTGCATGAATGGGAGATGAGTACCTGTTTGACCTTCTGGCATTCTTTAGATCAAATAGTAAGTGCTCCATGAATACAAGGTGGTATTGTTGTCTTGAGTAATGACACAGGAGTGAGTGATTAGAGAGGGAGACAAAATGCAAAATCATCAACCCACACCTCTGTTTCTGCTTTCAACTGCTGTGGTCAGGAACAAAATTGTTCTCATAAATTGAACTGCCTAACCTGCTCAAATGTAAGTCTTCTTTTAAAAATATCTCAAGCATATTAGTAAACTTTGCCCTCATAATGCAGAATATTAGTTCTGAAAGGGATCTGCCACTTCTGGTTCTGCATGAAGAAGAATCACTCAAAGCAGGCTTTAAATGCAGATTTTCTGGACCGGACATGGTGGCTCGCGCTGTAATCCCAGCACTTTGGGAGGCTAAGGCAGATGGATCACTTGAGGTCAGGGGTTTGAGACCAGTCTAGCCAACATGGCGAAAACCTGTCTCTACAAAAAATACAAAACTTGGCCAGGCCTGGTGGTGGGTGCCTGTAAATCCCAGCTGCTTGGGAGGCTGATGTTGGGGAATCACCTGAACGCTGGAGGCAGAAGTTTGCAATGAGCCGAAATCACGCCATTGCACTCCAGCCTGGGACACAGAATGAGACTCTGTCTCAAAAATAAATAATAAATAAATAAGCGCAGATTCTCTGGCCCCACTTGAGACCCTCTGGACCAGCAGCTCCCTAGTCCAGTACAATGCCCATCCTTAACACGGAGGGGACGAACATCCAGAGAGGACGAAGAATCCACCTTCCTTATCGCATCTACAGAAACACTAACATTAGGTTTCCTGGTTTTAAAAGTATACAGTGGAATTGTGGAGGGGTTGAGTTGGTGAATAAAAATTAGAACTTTCTGACTTGCAGCTTATAAATATAATGTTAGTATCTCAATCATTCTCTTTTTTTCCCCATTAAATAGATTTTACCTTCTTATTTTGTTCCTTGTTAGATTTCAAGATAATCTGGAAGATAATCTGTGTTAAACTGAAATTTGGAACTTAACATGGCCATATCTTTTTTTTTTTTTTTTTTTTGAGTCGAAGTCTGAATGTGTCACCCAGGCTAGATGCAATCTCAGCTCACTGCAACCTTTGCCTCTTGAGTTTAAGCAATTCTCTTTGCCTCAGCCTCCCAAGTAGCTGGGACTACAGTCACGTGCCACATATTTTTATGTATGAGGATATATGAAAGTATTAGATTTGATTAAGCACAAAATTGTTTCTATTTCCTAAAAAAAAATCTTGTAATTGAATATTAATTGTTGAAAAAATGGAAGTATATAGAAAATATCTTTCATCAGCTAATGACTGAAGCCAGTGCCTCTACTGGAATGGAGAAGGGTAAGGTCTGGAATATAGACCTGACATTTTTATATTTTCATGTGAGAGCTAGCCTTCATGTATTTCTGAGGTTAGGAAAATGATGTGACACTGAGACGTGTCTTGTGGCCCTAATGACTTCATTTGCTTTTGAATTTTAAGTTTGAAGTAGCACTTGAAGGTAATGTCCTATCTGGGTAGCCCTGCAGATGGGACTGTCAATCAACGAAAGCTGTCAATCCTGAGTCCCGAGGAATGGGAAGGTGCAGGGTGGACGGTATAAAGGTGAGAAAGGTAGTGAAGCCTGGAGCCTGCGCGAAAAGCAGCACGGCCTTGATGTGGCCCGGGGGCGGATGCGGAACCTGCCGGAAGAGAGATGCTGACGTCGGCCGTGGCAACAGGCTCTGGGCTTAGACAGTTCTCATCTTTGTGATGGTCGTACCAGAGTACTGTGTCTGTTCTTCGTCTACCTGAGAGTCACAGGCCTTCCTGTCTTTGATCTGTTCTGGAAACTTCGCTATTATTTCTCCTGCCTGTTTTCTCACGCCTCCATTGCTGAGAATGCAATCCTGTGTATTATCCTTTGCTTCTGCAGCCCATGTCTCATGATTTCCCTCTATTTCTTTCCTCTTGTATCTCCTCATTTCATTCTGGATCTCTTCTACTGATTTCCTTTCCATTTCACCTTTGACTCTTTTTAAGTCTATTCTGATGCTAAATCCACATACTAAGTTTTAACATGTATTATTTTTCAGTCCCTGTTATTCCATTTTATTTTTTTAATTATTTTTTGTAGAGATGAGGTCTCCCCATGTTGGCCACGCTGGTCTCAAACCCCTGGGCTCAAGCAATCTTCCCACCTTGGCCTCCCAGAGTGCTGGGATTACAGGCAGGAGGCTTCACACCCTCTGTTTGATTTTTAAAAACCATTTCCAGCTCTCTGCCAAAATTATTAATCCTGTCTTTTATTTATTTGTACATATTAAGCAAATTTGTTTGGAAATATCTCCCTTTTCAGGCTCCCCTTAATTTCTGTTTTTCTTGCCTGCTGTTTTCAGTCATATGTTCCGTATCTAATATGCGTGGTTAGTTTGTCTGTATCTTCCTATCAGAGACTGAGATGATTTGGAGCTGGGCTTCTGTCTCTATGAGGCTGACTGTCCCCAGGGAGTGTGGACTTCTGACGCTGGCTCACCTCTTCTTCCATGGGTTTCTTCTTTCTTGACTCGCTGACTTAGTAGCTGGGCAGTAACTGCAGATAGCTGCGGCTTGTTTATTTGTTTGCGTCTTGTCCAGCTTTTCTGAGGGATCGCAGTGAGAGGCAATTTCAAACTACTTATTCCACCATTTCTGGAGCTGATGGGTGAATTTTAATGGACACTTAAGAAAACTTTTCTAAATAGAGTTTTGGTGTGAATCCTTCTCTGAGAAGAGAGCAGGAAGAGGCCAAGTCAAAGAAACTATTTTGAAGATGAACATGTAGGTCATTGTTTGCAAAAGATACACTAAACACCTGTAATGACATCAACTCAGTTTCTCTTAAAGAGTGAAAAAAAAAAAATATGATTCCATGAATAATTATAGAATCTCAGAGCTATAACTACCATTAGAGATTATTTTGGTTTAATACCCATTTTTATTGGCAAAAGTCACTCTATAAATCAGTGAGAAAAAGAGTTTGCTTAAGACTTATTTTAAATATACATGTTTAAAATTTGTTGAGACTTTTTTTTTTTTTTTTTTTTTTTGGAGACAAGAGTCTTGCTCTGTTGTCCAGGCTGGAGTGCAGTGGCCCAATCTTGGCTCACTGCAACTTCCGCTGCCCTGGGTTCAAGTGATTTTCATGTCAGCCTCCCAAGTAGCTGGGATTATTGGTGCATACTACCACACCTGGCTAATTTTCCTATATAAATTTTTTTTTTTTTTTTTTTTTAAGTGGGGACAGGGTTTTGCCGTGTTGACCAGGCTGGTTTTGAACTCCTGACCTCAAGTGATCTGCCTTCCTTGGCCTCCCAAAGTGCAAGCATTATAGGTGTGAGCAGCCGTGTCTGGCCTGTTGAGACTTTATTTCGAAGATCCAGTTTAGCAATTTTATTACCTCTGTAATCTTAGCTTGCAGCATGTAGGTCATTGACATTGTTAGTTATACATATTTTGGAGAGAAAAAGTATAAACTGATGAATTCTGACCTGTTTTCTTTGTTACCTGTTGAATATCATCAGACATAGAACCCAAAGAAGCTATATATAGATACCAGCACTCTGGTAGAAATATATGAATATGATATTTTTTTTTCTCCAGGGTATTTGGTTTATTCTACTTCTGGATTTTGTTGTTCAAAATATTGATGATGATCCTCAGCAAAATTTTTAATGTGAGTCATCAGCAGGATAGCTTTTTTTAAGGGCTAAGTTTTACAATCTCATTTTGGAGCCACCTCTGCCAGTCCAGCTTGTTGCATGAGAAGGCAAGCTGCGGGTCAGAGCACAGAAATGTTTACAAAGGCTTTCCTAATCCTGGAGGCCTGGAGAGGTACGAAGGAACAAATAGAGCATACTTATTTTGATAGTGGTTTAAAAAAATTAAAGAATTACACACCAGATAGAATGCTTAAATTCCTAAAAGTTTTCAAATACGGTGCAAAACAAGTAATAGCTTGCATATGCTCTGATAGTTGCTTGTTCTTACATTTTTGCCAGAATATGAGCACATAAGGACATAGGCTGTATCCTGTTCATCTCTTAATACTCAGAAGGATATAGCATCACAAACAAAATAAGTGCTCAGTAAGAATTTTCCGAGTAAATAAGAGATGCATTAATTTCCCTTTTACTTTTTGAGTGAACATGCTTAAAACATTTCCGGTGCTCCTAACCATCACTCAGTCATGACAGAATCATTGTCATGTACTCCATTTGTTTTTGAATATTCTTCCTAAACTTGAGAGATGGTCTAGTATTAGTAAAGATATGGATTCTCATATCCAAGGTTGTGCATTGCAGTGCATTGTTGCTAAAGCATTGCCCCAGAGACAGATGCCTGGGTTCAATCCCAGCTCTGCTACTTACTTGCTCTGTGGGTTCCATGGTGCTGAACAAATTACTTAACATCTGTGCCTCGACTTCCTTGTGTATAAAACAGGGATAATATTAATAATAGTACCAGTCTTCTCAAAACGGTTGTGCTAATTAATTGAGTTGAAATATGCCAAGAGTTTAAGATAGTATCTGATATATAGAAGTGCTCAAAAAAATGTTAGCTATTTTCTTCAGGACAAACTTGGGCAAGGGTCATGCCCACATATTGACTGTCCTTTGTTTTGCGGCTATAACTTGAAGTAGAGTAGGTCCCTCTCACCTGCCTCCTCCTTTCCCACTCCCAGAGACTACCATGTGTCTTTAATGAAAATGACCCTAAAAATTCCAGGACAGCCCATACTGTGTCTCTCTTGGACTTACTGACCACAGGCATGCCAGGGCCAAAACAGAGTCTCTGGGCGTGGGGTGGGGATAGGGGTATAGCTTTTTCTGAAAGCTCCTCCAGTGTTTCTGAGCTGATGGTCGTCCTCCCATTGAGAACCTTTGTTACGGGGTGAGATGTAGGTCATTAGCGTGACATTGTGCTCTGTCATCTCACCCAGGAGGCAGAAGACTGAGTTCTGTGGTCAGAAATGCCCGCTTAGGGGATCTGCTTCTTCAGAGTTTTCAAGAGACGCTTTCCTCATCTCCAGTATCATTAGAACCTTCCTGAAAGAACCGAGATCTGTTAATAGACCTATGTGAGTTGTGCATAGGGTACTCACAGCCAGCATTTACTGAGCATTATAATGACTTTTTAGATTGCGTTGTCTATTTCTCAGTCACATGGAGGTGCTGAAAAGAAAGTATATTTCACAGTGCTCCAATCATGTCTTGATTGTGGCAGCAGTAGATTGGGAATTACAGCTCATTTGGGTCTGGTTTCCCCAGAGGAGAAGGCTTGCAGTGGAAAAAAGATAAAAGGATCCCAGTGGTGGGAATAAAAAGAGTACTAGTTGCCCAGAGGGCGGGAAAGGTCTAGCTCAGAGGCAGTGTGGCCAGGCCAGCTAGAGGCAGGAGGAAAAAGAGCTGAGGGACATAGATGCCTTCCTGAACAAGGAAAATAGGATACTTGAGCCACTTTTTCACATAAAATGGATTATTTTCCTGCTGTTTCCTGTCCTTCAAGTAAAAGATCCTGGAATGAGTACTTCACTGCTGTCATGGAGACCCTAATATTTTATGAATGCTGCTTTACAATTTGCAGTAATGCCAGGCCTTTGGCTGTTTTCCATTAGACAGTACACTTGGCTGGAAGCATACACTCTTATAGCTTTGATTTTAAATTTAACTTTCAAGTTGAAAGAGCAGTGACTCATCCAAAGGACAGGTGATATTTATTTTTTTTCTTGAAAATGCAGCATGAGTATGTTGTTATCACTCGTTTAAGGGAATTGCCACACTTCCTCGAGGATGACACCCTTTGTAAATATCCATGTAAATCATTTCCATTGTTCAGACCCGCTGTGCGCAAAGATAGGGCCTTTAGTGCCAACCACCCGACCGGCGGCGAGCTCTCTAAGATCGAGGTGCCCTTGCTTCCTAACACAGCTGTTTCAGTGATCTGTAATTGCTTTGATAAATCACTTTTGGCAGAGTGTACCCAGAGCTGGCAGTGGTGGGGAGGTGTTCGTTGTAACAGGTGTGGGGTCCATCAGCAGATGTTGCTTGATGAAGCCATTTAAAAACCAGCTGCCTCTTGATGGCCTCACAGTTGCTTTCAGCCCCCATTAGCATGTTGTTTTTCTCTTGTTATGTATGAGAGAAAATATTTCCACAGAAAACATTAAATAGGATCTTCAAAGGACTCCATCTTTTTAAAAACGTGGTTTTTTTGGTTCAATAACTGATTTTGCATACATTGGAAATGTGTGGTTCAGAAACTGCCAAGTGTGTTTTGGACTGGACGTGGTAGAAATGAGGACCAGACAGGCGGATCTCCTGTGCCCCAGTGGTCATCTTAGGCCACATAAAGGTAGAGGCCACGGACAGAGGACATTCCTCTCTGGAGATCACAGGCACTGAGAGAAGAGCTGGCCAAAGAAATCCATTTAACATCTGCTGCTTTGGCTGGGTGTGGTGGCTCGTGCCTGTAATCCCAGGACTTTGGGAGGCTGAGGAGGGCAGATCACCTGAGGTCAGGAGTTTGAGGCCAGTCTGGCCAACATGGCGAAACTCCATCTCTACTAAAAATATCAAAAATTAGCCAGGTGTGGTAGTGCACGCCTTAGTCCCAGCTACTTGGGAGGCTGCGGCAGGAGGATCACTTGAACCCAAGAGGCAGAGGTTTCAGTGAGCCGAGATTTTGCCACTGCACACCAGCCTGGGCAACAGAGCGAGACTCCATCTCAAAAAAAGAAAAAAAAAGATCTGCTGGGGGGCATTCTGTGCACTGGGCAAAAACTTGTACAGGCCCGATTTAAATAGTGACAGCTGCTAGCTTCTAAGGTATAGCTTACTATATACACCATTTAAGGGGAGTCAGCTTAATGATAGTAAACCGTGCTAAATTGGCCTAGAAATATCAAATTAATCTGTTTGAGATTTGCAGAAACTCAAAATAACTTGCTGAAGTAGCAAATGTGAATCTTTATTTTTATTTAAAAGGATCTTTATTTTAAACGGGAGTAGAGGGACTATAGATAGTAGAAGGTGCTCTGCGCTGTAATTCACTGGTATGAGTCCCGTTCCCTTAGGGAGCGGCCACTTCCCGAGGAGCTGTTCACGCAGAAGTGACTCTGCCACTGTGCGGCTCCCTCCGCCCCGTGTCCACCCAGTCCTCGGATGCCTGGTCTCAGCACATCACGGGGATTCTCTTTCTCTTACCAGTAATTAGTTTGAGACTGTGACTCACTTCTGTCCAGCAAGATGTGAAGGGAAGTCTTCCTGGGAGGTTTCTGGGAAGTGTTCTCTCAGTCGTGATAGCCCTGGGAAGAAATGCTCCCCTGGTCCTCTGAGCTTTGTTGTGGCTGGACACATCTCCTGGAACTGCGACAGCCGGAGGAGGAAGCCAAGAGCGGGAACCAAAGAAAGGGAGGGCGGAGGGCTGGGGAGGCTGCAAACCTTACGGCTTATTTCCATTGACCTCAGAGACGTGTGTTAGTAAGGGACAAGTGGCTTCATTTGTTATGCTCCTCAGACACGGAGTGAGGTATACACCCAGAAATGCATAGCTGTGTACATTTGTCCTGAAGGCTGGAATTTACTTTAAAGTGAGTGGTTTTCCCAGGAAGGTTTTATGTCTGTTCTCTTGATGAACAATTATTTCCTCCCCATTTGTATTCATTCATTCATTCATTCGATACGAAGTCTCACTCTGTTGCCCAGGCTGGAGTGCAATGGCACAATCTCAGCTCACTGCAGCCTCTGCCTCCGAGGTTCAAGGGGTTCTCATGCCTCAGCCTACTGAGTAGCTGGGATGACAGGCCTTTGCCACCATACCTGACTAATTTTTGTATTTTTAGTAGAGATACGGTTTCACCATGTTGGCCAGGTTGGTCTTGGACTCCTGACCTCAAGTGATCTGCCCACCTTGGCCTCCCAAATTGCTGGGATTACAGGTTTGAGCCACCACACCTAGCCCCCAATTATATTTATTACTTTGGCTTTCCTTAAGTCTTTAACTCTTCACATTTTTTTTTAAAAAGTTATTGCTTTCCAAATAATATTTAGGTATATAAATTATTTGATAGTAATCCAGGGAAATTTCGATTTTTTTTGAAGGGGAATAAGCACATGATTATTCAGAAGGGGTTAAATAGAAGAATGACAAAAACTGCAATTCAAAATTAATGAGGCATTATACTAGGATTTGTTAAAAAAATAAATTATGAGGCATTTAAAATAGATGTTTGGCATATCCTTTTGTGGTTTTTGGATATGCCTTAAGATTCAGTTCATATATCAATAGTGAGTCTCTATAAGAAAACAATATAATATTCAGGGACTGTCAAACCGCAGCAGCTGGTGTGAAGCTCTTCTCATTCTGGTCTCCTTTATCAGTGATTTTCAACTTTGAAAAGTGTTTTTTGAAGTTGTGTTATTTTTCTGCAGAAGTATCTTCTGCTTTTCATTTTAAAGTTGCTATTTATTTATAATCTAGTTCTCATAATTAAAAGTAGTACTAAAACCTTATCCCAGAATTTAGAGGTCATGTCTTTTGTCCTTTGTTTTTGCTGTTGTTCTGTCACTTTACTTCTTCAGGTGAAGTTTTTACAAAAATGAAGGACCATGGACAGGAAAGTGGGAATCAGAAGCAGCTGACAGGGTTGAAATTGTGGTATAATTCTTTTGTGTGTGTGTGTTTAAAGACAAGGTCTTGCTCTGTTTCCCAGGCTGCAGTGCTGTGGTGAGATCATAGCTCACTGCAGCCTTGATCTCTTGGGCTCAAGTGATCCTTTAACCTTAGCCTCACAAGTGGCTGAGACTCCAGGCAGGTGCCACCACACTCAGCTAATTTTTGTTTGTTTGTTTGTTTTAGAGATGGGATTCTGCTGTGCTGCCAAGGCTGGCCTTGAACTCTTTGCCTCAAACCATCCACCCACCTGGGTCTCCCAAAGTGCTGGGATTACAGGCATGAACCACCATGCCTGGCTCATAGTGTAATCCTTGAGGAGTTGGAAGGTAGAGGGGTATGGGTGTCTCTTTCTCAAAATAGTAGCACTAGCCAGGAAATCCATGAATTTGCGTATCTTCCCCCAAGTTTAGCCCATTTGCTTTGGTGAGTTTGGGGTTATACTTAGAGTGGGTGGTCTAAGGAGTTTCTGCCCTACACCTGAGCTTAAGCAATTTGAGCACATGGCTTTCTCAGTTCACCACCAAGGATCCAGAGCTCAGAGGCTGTCTTCCCTCTGTGGTTAAGAGTGTGTCTCTCCTGCGCCTCATGGTTTCGGGTTCTGTGGCTCCTCTCCTTTTGCTGCTGCCTCTTATTCTGGGTGGGTTGGAATTCTCTACGCCCCTTTGTTTGGGGAAGGGGGATACTTGGATGCTCCCGGGTGTCACCTGTGTGTGCCCCCATGCTGTCCTCCCACGTGCCGTGTCCTGCAAGCATGGCCGGCCCCCTTCTCCCACACATGCAGACGCCAGTCTCATTCTTTCTCTCCCTGCCCCGGCCCCTCTTCCTGGAGAGGAGAAAGGATGATGTGAGAATAAGATCTGACACTGGGGCTCCTCAGCGACTTCCACAAGGACCAAGAAGCTGGGTGTGTGTGCAGACCCAGTGGGAGCTTTAGGGGTAGATCCGAGTTCGCTAGATGAAACATCTTTTGAATTGAGGTGATGTGGATGTATTGTTTGAACACTTTAGACATTAATGATGAGCTACTTGGATATACATTTTCTCTATGTTTGTTTTTTGGCTATGAGAATTAGAAAAATATTTATCCAAGATAGATTGAAAACTATTATTGATGCTCTATGGATCAGTGTTATTGTATTATTTGAGACCGTTTAGAAAAGATATTACAGTTTTTAGAATAAGCAACCTGAATATTAAACGTCTCTGAATTTGAATAAAAAACAGGCCACATAAGGGAAAAAATATAAAAGGGAGGACAATGAAGTTATGAAACTGTTACTATAAGAAAGTTAAAGGCTGAGCACAATGGCTCATGCTTGTAATCCCAGCAATTTGGGAGGCTGAGGCAGAAGGATTGCTTGAAGCCAGGAGTTCAGGACCAGCTTGGGCAAGGAGGTTGCAGTGAGCTGAGATCGGGCCACTGTACTCCAGCCTGGACAACAAGAGTGAAATCCCATCTCAAATAATAATAATAAAATTAGCTGGGCATGATGGTGGCCACCTGTAGTCTCAGTTACTGGAGAGGCTGATGGGGAGGACCACTTGAGCCCAGGAAGTCAAGGCTGCACTGAGCCATGATTGTGCCACTGCACTCTAGCCTGGGCAAGAGTGAGACCTGTTTCAAAAATAAACAAAAAAGAGAGTTAAAGATTTTAGCCTCAATTACCTACATTGAACTCATCTTTAGAGCAATGTATCAAATTAAAAATGGGGGATATCAACAACATTATTCTGTTTAATGTCATAGCTTATTATATTTAATAAACTACTTATTTAAAAGATCTGGGGCCTCTGAGGTCCACAGACTGAGTCTTCTTGAAGGTGCTTTACATGATGTAGCTGCCAGGGATCTAGATGATATAATATCCTCAGGACGGGATTTGAAGACGTTTGTCCAGGATTTATCTTTTGTCATATTGGATTTAATTTTTAAAAGTTTCCTCTATACTCAAAATTTACGTAAATGTATGATTCTGATAGTACATAGGTGGGCTTATACCAGTCGTGAACAAGATTAATAATCTTTGTGCATATGTGGATTATTGCCTTATTTTACTTAGTCTTAAGGAAAATTAATTTCACTGTTTACCAAAGAACTGATACCTAAACCCAGAAGATTTCAAAGAATTTTTTCTAATGTTTCCGTTTATTACTAACAAAGCGAGTATATCTGTTTAACTTGACCTACCTTTGATATTACTAAAACAAAATCTGCTCGGCTGTTTCTCAAATAATCATCCATTCAGTACTCTTTTGTTTCTCTCTCCCCACTCCTCCATCTCTACTCCATTAGAACTTTCATAAAATTCTTTTGTGTAAATACAATGTTTCATGTTTGTTACTGTTTCTCACTGGTCATTGGATTATTCCATGTGACCACCTGTTTCACATTTGCTCTGATTGCCTTTGGATGCTACCTAACTGTGTGCTTTTCCTATTAAGGAACAGAATCCTACATGTTTTTTTCCTTATTGAATACCAATGTTAAAAACAGAAAAGCATTGTTTTTCTTCGAGTAGGCATTCTGTAGTAGATAATTTGAGATGAGTCCAGAAAAATGGAAGAGTAATATTTCCTATTAATATATTGCTAATCATAAGATAAAGGTTTCAGCTTCTTGGAATTGTCCATATAATAGAATTTTGTATATATTTTTTCATTTCTGAGATCCTCATACTTTAGCTTTGTTTTTTTTCTTTTTTTCTGAGACAAAGTCTCGCTCTATTGCCAGGCTGGAGTGCAGTGGCGCAATCTTTGCTCACTGTAACCTCTGCCTCCCAGGTTCAAGCGATTCTTCTGCCTCAGCCTCCCAAGTAGCTGGGACTACAGGATTACGCCACCATGCCCAGCTTATTTTTTTTGAGGGGGACAGAGTCTTGGTTCACTGCAACCTCATCTTCCGGTTCAAGCGATTCTCCTGCCTCAGCCTTCCAAGTAGCTGGGATTACAGGTGCGCACCACCACACCAGGCTAATTTTTCTATTTTTAGTAGAGATGGGGTTTCGCCATATTGGCCAGGCTGGTCTCAAGCTCCTGACCTCAAGTGATCCGCCTGCCTCGGCCTCCCAAAGTGCTGGGATTACAGATGTGAGCCACCGCACTGTAGATCCTCATACTTTTAACTAAAATGTTAAGATATGTGATGCTTTTTGCTTTTGCTGCTTCTCATGTTTGATGAATATAAGTAAACCCATTAAAAGAAGAGTAAATGTTACATCTCATTTATAAAAATGGAAGAAACTAATCTTTACAGAAAAAATCTTCAGCTACAACAAAAGAGTCCCAAGACATAATATACCGTAAATATGCCAAGCATACAATTAGAATAGACCAAGAATATCACATAAAGAGGGTTAGTTTGGAGAGGACGTAAACACCTATATATTAATAACATATATTTAACCTAGAGTTGGCTAAGTATCTTTTTTGAGTTGACAACTTTTCCCATATAACTCTCAATAGTAACACATCAAATGAACTTCCTAATTAATTTGAGCATCTATTTTTTCTTGAATATTCAAGGGAATAATAAAGTCAATATAAACCATAGAAGGTTATTCTTATAAAACACAGAATCTTTGGAGTCTAAGCCAGTTATACAGAAAAAAGAATAACCCTTTATTTTTTAGGTGAATGTGGTAAACAGTGAACTAAAGAAACAGATCCCTCAATATTGAGCAAACTTCATTTTTTTTAATCTTTAGTCTTTAGTTTTATTTTAAGAGATCATCTGCATTTTTTTCCTGTAATAAACTTAAAAGATATCCACCCATTTTGTCAGATTTATTTATTCTTTAGCAATTTAAGCATTGAAATGACAGTTTTTGTCTCAATCCTTAATAGTACTATATTTGTTGTATTTCATATGTTTAGCTTTCTCATGGGGAAAAAGAAACACAGGCATAAACCTTTATACTGTCCACCTGCTAGTCCTGCAACACGATTTTAATAAAGTGTTCCTGATACTTGAACAATTTCTATGATGTCAGCAGAGAGCTATCAGCAAGAGTGATTGTAAAGTAGCTAGCCTAAGTCAAGAGTTATGATCTTTGATCTGCAGCTCAATCCATTTCAAGATCTGGTTTACATTATTGTCTAGCTCTTCTGGTTTATTGCTGGGTAGCTGATGCATGATTTCTTCCTTATAGGATGCCGTGGCTTCTTCATAAAGAACTTGACAAATCTCACACTGAAATCATCTCTTAGTTTCTTTTCGTTATAACCCCTTGTTTCAAGTCTTTTTGTACAATACATTGGCATCTGTTCTCAGCACAAAAACCATATGAAACCAGCATTCAGGGAAGACACCACAACCATGATAATCAACAATAACTCTACCTTCTCTCATTTTTATCTAACTCATCAGCTACTCTATCTTCATCTAAAATGGGATAATCATATTCTTCATCATAGCTTTCATGAGCTAAATCACTCACATTAATGTATTTCAGTCCTGATTTTGATTTTGTTGTGTAGTTTTGGCTTTCTATGACATGTTTCCATCACAGAGTTGGAGGGTGAGTGTAACTCAGATCCGTGGTTTGTGTCAGGCAGTGCTTGGATGCCTAAGTCATGCATACTTTGGCGGCCTCCACCCTTTGGTTATTATTGAGCAAAGTTTGCTAAGATCTTTTTGTGCATTTCACAACTTCTTAAACTCAGATATTATAAACCAAGAAAACTTTATTCTACATTTTGTCTTTATCATGCTCTTTCATACTTCAGAACAAACTGACACTTTAGGACAGAACTCAGGGAGTCTGTGGGGTCAAAACTAATTTCATAATATTACTAAGATTTTAACACGTAATGGGTTCACCTTGCTATCCCAAAAGAAATTGCACCACTGCACTCCAGTGTGAGTGACAGAGACTCGTCTCTCAAAAAGTAAATAAAGAATTTTAAAAATTACTGTTAAAAAATGTTTATCAGATTAATCATTCAATTTGGTTAAGCACAAATTTACATTTTTTTCATAGTCTTAAACCTTAAGTAGGAGTAACATTCACTTATTTGATCAGTATATCTGTATAGCTTTTGTAAGAACATGTACAAGTAGAATAACAATGTATAGTCTGGCTGGGCATAGTGGCTTATGCCTGTAATTCTAGCATTTTGGGAGGCCAAGTTGGGAGGATACTGAGGCCAGGAATTTGAGACCAGCTTGGGCAACATAGCAAGAGATCCCATCTTAAAAAAATAATAAGAATACTTAATGCTGACAACTCACAGAAGACATGATTATTTTTATTAAACCTCAAATAGCTAGTCACATTTGCCAAAGATTTACTTAAATGTGTGAACTTGAATTCTTAAAACATTTACATTTCTATAAGGATACTTTTTTTAGTGCTGTTGGAAGTATTATTAGAAGTTCAATTTCCTTAATTTCTGGGAATTTTAGGAATATTCAATGTATAGGTAGCTCTTATTTCTAAGCCAGTCAGAACAGAACTTCCGGAAGAGCTATCATAATGTCATTTGGTAAGACCATCTTGTGATGGTTATCCCAGACGGGAGACAATAGCTGCTTTGAAATCTCCCCTGCTACACTGGGCTTCCAGCACCAGAGCAGCTAACGACCTGCCCTAACAGAAGATGCTGAGGAGTAGGGTGAGTGTTTACTTGGGTGCATTCACAGGCACTCCTTTTACCTGGTGGACAGCCTGACGCCTGTTGACTGACCCGTTATCAGCCGTTCCTCACACGGGAAATGTGCTTATCCTGGTAGACACCCTTGTGGCTCTTTTCTGACCCTCTCTAGTTTGTGACTGCCTGACCATCGCTCTGGTGCTCGGAGCCTGCCCTTGTGTTCTTCCCTGGCATCCCGGGGAAAACCCAGGCAGCCTGGGAGAGTCCCTGGTTCTTCAGATGGAATGTGGAAATTCAACACACCACCACGATAGGAAAGAAGTCCAAGATTTATTACTCCCAGATCCTATGGAGGCAGGGTGCCATGTGTCAGGAGGGCAGTGCTGTATCCACAGGTCGCAAGAAGAATGAAGAGTCAGGCATAGCGAGAGAGAGTGGGACCCAGGGGCCAACACCTTTGTAGGGGGCCAGGGCATTGTCCAAACAGGTTTCCTGCAGGGAGTTGTAGTTGGTGGGTTTAAAACAGGCAGTCATGAATTTCAGGGTCACACAGCAACTGAGATGTCACTGTGGCATACTCCACAGTCCATGTGGGGTATGGGATTGGCAGGGCTGGCCAGGTAGGATTCCCTTAGGGAGGTCTTCACCAGGAGGAGGTATATACAGCAGATCCCTGGATCAACCATATGGAGAACTAGGGGTGGCAGGTGGAAGCTGCCCAGGGAAACTAAGCCCTGTTTCTGGTATGAGAAAGTTAAACTTATATTCAAAATAGATGCCAAGGCTATATGAAATTAAGTATTCACTATAGTGGCATTTCTGCAGTACAAACATACAGACTTACACACAGACACAGATAATTTGTAAGTTTCAATTCTAAAATTTTAGGCTGGGTGAAGTGGCTCACACCTGTAATCCCAGCACTTTGGGAGGCCAAGGTGGGTGGATCACTTGAAATCAGGAGGTTGAGACCAGCCTGGTCAAGATGATGAAACCCATCTCTACTAAAAATACAAAAATTAGCTAGGCATTATGGTGGGTGCCTATAAGCTATTTGGGAGGCTGAGGCAGGAGAATTGCCTGAACCTGGGAGATGGAGGTTACAGTGAGCCGAGATCATGCCATTGCAGTCCAGCCTGGGCAAAAAGAGCAAAATTCCGTCTCGAAAAGAAAAAAAAAATTAGTCATGGGCCAAACATAAACACAGAAATATAAATTTTTATTTAGATGTCTACTTCCTGATGGCATGAAATTCTTAATTGTTTTGAGCCCAAAGTAGGAAAGCAGACAAATAAAAAATACTAGCAAATCATACTCTGTACCTTTCACTCAACAGCGACAAGATCCCTGTAAGCCAGCAGTCCATGCACAGAGATCACCAAATAGTCAGACCACGAAACCAAAAGAAGCTGGCATCAGAAATCAAGTGACTACTCAAAACGATTACAGTCAAATTCTTACCTTGATACCAACAGCCTGGAGAGCAGGATCAAGCTGAAGTCCATGCTGAGTCTCTGAATCTGAGACTTGGAGGCCCTTCTGTACAGAATGAGTCCCATCCCATCTGAGTCATGGCACCAAAACTCTGAAAGATGAATTCGCTGGACAATTAAGATCATTCTGTGTTCAGACTGTGGTCATGGGAGGACTTTCATTAATGAGGAATGTTTCAAAGAAAAGGAAGGAGCTTGGAGTTTTGGAGAGGCAGATAAACAAGGGACTTATGAGCAAGTCATGGAATCCGGAAGGGGACGCAGTGGGCTTATCTGAGTCACTGGGGAGGAAGGTGGTGATCTTATCTTGGACCATAGGAGCAGGGTGGCCCTTTGCATTCACCATTTCTCAGAATATAAAAGGCTGGGGAGAAGTCTAAAATAAGCCTTTATATTCTAGGAACATAGGGCTCAGGTATAGTTTCAATTTGTCATTGAAAATTACTTTTGTAAAAAAATGGAATACATATTATAGGATAGGTAAATCCAGGTCTCAGTTACAAACAACTGTTTAGTTTTTCAGCACTTAATATGTTGATCCTAATACATGTTAGTTTGTGTTTTTGGTCTTTTCCAGTAATGTTAAACAAGGTTTGCTGATTCTCTTTAGGTTTGTGCATTATGACCGTGTCACCCTATAGGTTGTACTTGGAGTGTGGAGGTGGGGTCAGGTTACCATCATTAAAGAGAATACAGTGACCAAACTTTCTTAGCTTCTTTATGACCATCAGTGAAATGTGAGGCAAAGCAACCGTCACATAGATACCTAACTACATTAAGAATTGGCTCGTACGCCTGTGTAATTGCATCCTGTACAGGTTATTTACAAAACTGCTCATTTCAGTGTTTACTTGCAACAGAATTGTTCAACATGAAGGAAGGGAGTAGAGGTAAAGAGGAGAAGCGGTAAAGATGGCAAAGTCGTGGAGAAGAAGCCTAGTATTGTAGAAGTCGCAGTCAAGGCAGCCCCCTTTTCTCTTTTCCCTGCACGTCCTGATCCTAGAGATGGATAATTCTCACAAACGGAACCCTACTGGCTTTTTTTGGGTAGTTCCCCGTAACCGTTTCGGGCTGCCCACGTCACTGGACCTATGTAGTTCTCACCCAAAGATGACGTTGAAGAGCAAGTCAGGCTTCAACCAGAGTCTTATCTGATATTAGAGAGAGACTTCCACATGAAGACCTTGTCTCTAGACCTAACCCAGGTAGTTGTTCCACTTGTGGTGTCAGAAAGAGCTGAGAGCTAACAGTAGAATATTCTGCATGGCTGGCTAAAAAGACAGGGAAGCAGTCATCTGTTAGCTTATCTGTCACTCCTCCGTGTTCTTCCTTTGAATATCTTTGATTCATATGACTTCATTCTTCCTTCTCTACCTTCCCAAATACGTAATACACAAACCCCTTCATGTCTGATACTTTTGTCAACCCTGGGGTCCTTTAAATGCTTTTTGTTCCTTCTCATTTACTTCACATTGACTTTTCAAGACATATTGGTTATACTACACAGTTGCATTTGAAGTATCTCATGCAAATTACAAAAGTGTATGAATAATGTGAATTCATTTTCATGTGTATATATGTGTATACATGCATATGCACACACATACTCCTATAGAGTGAACATTTAGCTGAATATATTAGCAAATTGTTAAACAATAGTCATTTCTAGCTGGTGGAATTATAGGAAATTTGTATTTCTAATTACATATTTCTATAGCATTTAAATCTTTTTGCAATTCAGCATGCATTTCTTACATTAGCAAAAAAAATTAAATATTTTATTTAAAAATTTTTTAAATAATATTAAAAAATTTTTAAATATTTTATTTAAAAAAATTAAATATTTTTTAAAATTTTACAATTCCAGTTAATAGCCGATGTCAACACAGCAGATAAGTTCCATTGTCCATGCCTCTGTGTGTGGGGGATTCACTTGACAGGTGCAACAGAAGCACAGCATTATTGAGCACATGTGTCTGAAATGAGAAGGAGGCTGCTTAGCAGTCTTGAGAAGCATGGTGACAAGTCTACAAAAACCCCCTTCTTACCTTCCTCACTCTGAAGGCTATAAAGATGTTGACACATCCATAGGTCTGCTGGCTAACTGGTAGAACAGATTCCTGGAGAGAAATATTTTTTTTTTATTTTTTGCTCTTGTACCTCCTATCTGAATTATTTTGGATTGGTTTGGGGATAGTATCTGAGTTTCTATCTCTTGGGCGGTTTTTTTCCCGGAATATAAAGTTTTTTCCTTTGATATATGCTTAAATGTTTATCTTTAAGTGATACAACTTTTCAAAAAACTTATTAAAGTTTATTTCTATGGGAAAAATATTTTTTCTGTTTTTGACTGTTTTTTGTTCCTTCTCGTTTGAAATCTCTAGCCAACAAGAACATTAGTCATGACAAGCATGCCATCTGAGTAAGTACTTGTTTTGATTTCTGTTCAATGTAAAATGTTAACCTTTTCTCCTGTATACTCTAAATCTGGGTGCCTTCAGGCAATGTGTCCATCCACCCTATGTCACCTTTACTTTATAAAATGAGTATCTGAGTTAGAAGATCAAAGAAAATTAAACATGTACCAAATATGAGCGATTTAGCCTTGAAAATTCTGGGGTTGTTTAGGCAGCATTAAGAGGTGTGTGCTCTTCTTGATGTTCCTTTGCTTGCTTGATACTAAATAGCTTCATGAATCTTCAAGAAATGGAACGACGTTGACCAAAACATTTCCCTTAAAGGTCTTAAAGCAATACTACGGCAGAAAGCTTTCCACAGCTGTATTAAAGTCGCTGTCTATGCATTTTGTGGAAGGGTTAATAACTCGTTGGCAAGCTCTTATCATCTCCCTTCAACATTTAACACAACAAAGAACATCCAACAAAAATACAGTACTATATTCTTTGCAGCAGATTTCTGAATTCCTGTTTAAAGGGGAAAACCATGTTTTCGATATCAATCATAGATTTTAAGGTTTTAAGACATCCATCAAAACACTGGAACATTTCAGTGAAAACCATCCTGCAGAGAGTGCACATTTAGAACATTTTCGGTAGTGGGATCCTTTTCCTGCCTGTGGCTTAAAAATAGAAGGATTGATCATTCAAGCACCATGCATTATACAGTGAAAAAGGAGATCACTCAAAATTTTTGTAAATGTATTATAAAATACATTGAACATTATAGACAGTGTAATATAGAAGTGAATATTGAATGTGCATGTAATATTTTTTAGAGTTTATATTTTTCTAAAATAATAATAATAACTAGTTATTTTTTCATTCACGATTTTAAAATAAAACTTTTCATTTAGGCCATCTTCTTGTCTTACTCTTTTTTCTGCACATAGACTTCTTGTGATAGTTAAGAACAAGACCAGGACATTCTGATTTTATGTGGATTAGCTCTGCCTTGCAGAGACACTTGTTACTTACTGGCAAATCCAGCAAGTAGCTGCCAGCCTCAGGATGGAGTTCTTCTAGAAAGAGTCTAGTTTAGACATTTTTATTTTTTCCTTTTGTTTTTGTTTTCTTGTATCATTTTGCCTTTTTTTCCAAATAATTTTTCATGATTCAAATATGCACAGATTCTCTGTTTGAAGTAGTGATGGGGCCCAGATCTTGACTCACGCATCTCTTCTACCCTAAGATTCTCTAATAATTTAAAAATATGACATAATTCAGCCCTTTCATTTTACAGATAAAGAAACAGGTCTTCATATGGACATACCTAAGATCACTAAAGATAAAACTAAGATAGCTGAGTGCATTGGTTCATGCCTATAATCTCAGTACTTTGGGGAGCCCAGGTGGGCTTATTGCTTGAGCCCAGGAGGACAAGACCAGCCTGGGTAACATAGCAAAACCTCGTCTCTCCAAAAAATTGCAAAAAGTAACCAAATGTGGTGGTGAGTGCCTATAGTCCCAACTACTTGGGAGGATAAGGCAGGAGAAACGCTTGAGCCCAGGAGGTCCAGGACGCAGTGAGCCCTGATTGTGCCACTGCCCTCCAGCCTGGGCAACAGAGCAAGACCCTGTCTCAAAACAATAAAATAAAACTAAGGAACACCATCATTTGGAAGGAAGAGTATTAGAGACAGTCTATAAGCATAGAAAATAACCTCTTCCCCTTTGTAATACAGTTTTTGGAGAGGAGAGATGTATATTTCTCAACTCATTGTGTATGTCACAGTGTGGCGTAGAAACCCTTTCATTGGGGATTTTTAAAATTTTCTGGGGGCGAGAGAGAAGCAATGTCAGAACAAAGGGCATTAGAAAGGTTATTATAAAAGCGAAGAAAGAACTCAGGGTCGATTGGTAAGGAAGTTGGATGGAAATAATATATATTTTTGAAAGGATACTTTAAGTATTAAGGGAATGACGAGAAGAGATAACGGTCATGAGCTTTGTGACAAATAGGTCCTAGGTTTGATCTGAGGATTTAATAACAAGGGTCTTTTTTATCCCCCTCCTTGTAGAAAAACTGTGTGTTGATACTCAATAAATGTTACATTTTTAAAATAAGATAAGTGAGGATCTTAGTTCTGAGCATGTACAGATAGGTTCAAATAGGCCTGAAAAGCAAATACTTGCCCCAGTGGGAAGAGTGTCAGTCTGGTGTCAGGGGCCTGGTTTCTGGTGCTGGCTCTGTCCCTACCTGGCCCAGCCACTGTGGGAAGCCATTGACAACCTGTGGGCTTGTCTTCTCAGACATTAAAGTAGAACTGAGATCTGAAGTTTATTTCCCCAAATTTCAAACCATTGATCATAAATCAATTAAGACATGGGCACCATAACCAAAATCAGTTTAAAATTTTGGCGTTCTAGTCTTATTATTACTAATATTCAGTGTGACTGCCTTGATGTTCATGTGCAAACTCATTGATTTTATTAATTTTTCCCCCTATTTGGTAGAAAGCAGAATGTCGTCATCCAGGTGGTCGAGAAATTGAAAGGCTTTTCGATTGTGCCAGAAGTCTGTGAGACCACGACTCACGTGCTTTCCGGGAAGCCCCTTCGCACCCTGAACGTGCTGCTGGGAATTGTGCGTGGCTGCTGGATCCTCTCATATGAGTGGGTAAGCCCTGTGTGCGAACTGCATATTTTAAAACAAGGTGTTTTGATGGAGCGGGTCACCCTGAGGTGCTGACACTAGCATTCAGGCCGGCATGCACCCTTGTGGATCTGCACGTTTTCCTGTGAGCCGGGAACACCCGTCTTCCCTCCTGTTGGTCTCCCTAGGGCTGCTATCCTTCAGCCAGCGCCAAGTCCTGGGGCAACAGGAGGATGGGGAGGGTCGACAGCAGGAAGCGAGTAGCCTCCAAGATAAAGCAGAATTAAGATTAGAAAGACGCTGAAAGAAACGCAAAGTACGCGTTCTCACAGTCAAAAAGCTTCCTCTGTGTGTGACCAAGAAATACTGTGACCTGTGGTAGTGGTGGTTTGCAGAGCCAAAAGAATTCAGCGATTGTTTGTACAGATGGATTTACTTAGGATAAAACATGTTCTTTTAATCCCATTTAGATAGGTTTTATCCTATGCATATCTGTCTGTAACATTATTTGCCCTTATTTCTGTACATTAAAGATAGTTTTCAAAAATACATCATCATTTTTGTTATTCATAAAAATTGAAATGATCTGTTGTTGGTTCTATTTTTACTTTGATCCTCAACCTAAGGTTGCTCCAGAGCATTGCTTTCTGATGACAGTAGCATCATTTGTTACTTGTGTTACCATTTTGCATCTGTTGCTTCTGTCTTTTCCTCTTCCTCTCCCAAGTATGTATTATATTCATACTCATACTGTGTTCATTTAAACCAGTAGAATTATAATATGCAAACGCTACACATGTATTTTCAAGAATGGCCATGGTCTTTTTTCTGTGTTGTAACTGAGTTTAAAGAGATTGGTGCTTTCAGTTGTGAAGTAGAAAAGGTTGAAATTCCAAAAGTAAGCACTATTTATTTGCACTGGTGGCAGTTGGCGATCACCCTATACTAGTGCTGCTTTATGTTTATTTAGATGAAAGACAGTAGTCCCCCATCTCATCCAGGGGTTTGCTTTCTGTGGTTTCGGGTACCACAGTCTGAAAATATTAATGAGAAATTCCAGAAATGAACAATTTATAAGTCTTTAAATGCATGCTTTTCTGAGTAGCGTGAAGAAATCTCAGTTCATCCTGATCCATTCTGCCTGGGATGTGAATCGTCCTTTAAGCACAAGAGTATTGATGCTGACAGCTTTGATATGCCAAAGAGAAGCTCCAAGGTGCTTTCTTTAAGTGAAGAGGTGAACACTGTCAACTTAATAAGGAAAGAAAAATAGTATGCTGACATAGCTAAGATCTATGGAAAAAATGACTCTTGGACTTGTGAAATTTTGAAGAAAGAAAAAAATACACATTATATATGTAGGGTTCAGAACTATGCACAGTTTCAGATATCCCTCAGGGGGTCATGGACTGTAGCCCCTTTGGATAAGGTGAACTACTACTGTCCTTCATAACTCTAGCATTGCTGAATGAGCTCTGTGTTTTATTTATCTCCAATTCAAATTGTCTCTGTATCTTCATCTGACTCCTGTTCTTTCCCTCAGGTTTCAGAGGAAAAAATGTTCTTATAATGACATGTATCTGTACAGGATTCTTTACCTAACTTATCCTTCTGGGACTTTGAGCAGTCCATAGAGGTCAGATGTGAGGATTTACTGCATTTGCTGTTGACATGCATAGAGACCCTGGTGCCCTGACATGCATAGAGACCCTGGTGCTCTGACTAATCAGATATAGAAACAGAACTGGGTGAAAATTTAAGTTATTGTATCTCTTCTGGGATTACCTGATATGAGAAAATTGGGCCTTAACAAGCGTTAATAAACTTCTTATCTTCAGTCTAGACTCCTTGCCTGAAGGGAAGAACCTGGGGCACTCAGACACATAGGTGAATGAAGGAGGTACAAGGTAATCAGATAAGAAAAAGTAATAAAAGACCTGTAAGTTAGAAAGGAAGAAATGAACCTATCTCTATTTATAAACCACATGATTTTCTATGTAGTCAGTCACAAGAAATCTACAAAACAGCAATTAGAGCTGCCAACTGAGTTGAGCAAGTCATCAGGATGCAAGGATTCCATTGAGGCTTCAGTATAAAGCTAATAAAATAAATGCAGGGTCTGTGTGCTGAAAACTACAAAATGCTGATTTTAAACATCAAAGAGCTAAGTATATTAAAAGACATACAATGTTCATGGATTGGGAGACACAGTACAGTGAACATGTCACTCCTCCCCAAAATGATCTATAGATTTAACACATTCCCAATCATACTCTCAGCAGAATCTTTTAAGATATAGACAAACTGGTTCTAAAATTTATATGGAGATGTTAAGGAGCTAGAATAGCCAGAACAATTTAGAAAAGAACAAGGAGGAGAACTGGCACTACCTGGTTTTGGGGCATCCTTTCAAGCTGTGGTCATCCGGCAGTGTGGTATTGGTAGACACACAGAACAAATAGAGAATCCAGAAATCAACCCCAAAAATATATCCCATAGATTTTGACAAAGCATGAGGCAATTCAGTGGAGAAATTCAGTCTTTTCAACAAGTGAAGCTGGAGCAGTTGGACACACACGATAAGAAAAGGAACCTTTCCACCACTTTGGGTGGATCACCTGAGGTCAGGTATTTGAGACCAGCCTGGCCAACATGGTGAAAACCCATCTCTACCAAAAATACAAAAACTAGCTCGGTGTGGTGGCACCTACCTGTAACCCCATTTACTCAGGAGGCTGAGGCACGAGAATCACTTGAACTGGTAAGGCGGAGGTTGCAGTGAGTCAGTTCCATGCCACTGCTCTCCAGCCTGGGTGACAGAGAGACACTCTGTCTCAAAAGAAAAAAAGGAATCTCATTCTATACCTTACATGGGCCACAAAAATTACCTCCAAATGGATCATAGACTAAATGTAAAGGTATAAAAATTCTATAAGTAAACATACAAGAAAAATAGTCTTGGTATAGGCAAAGAGTTCTTAGGTACACGAAAGGTATGATCAGTAACAGAAAACCTTGATTAGATTTCATCAAAATTGAAAGCGTTTACTCTGTGAAAGATATTATGAATAGATCAGGAGAAAACATTTGCACATCTTATATTTGACAGAAGATTTATGTCTAGGACATATAAAGAACTCTTAAAACTGAACAATAAGAAAACAACAGCCCAAACAAAAATTGGCGAAGAAAAGATTTGAATAGACATTTTACTGAGGACATACAAATGGCATATAAGCACCTGAAAAGATGCTCATCATTATTGCTCACTTCAGAAATATAGTGGGATCCACTACATATCCATTAGAATGGCTAAAATAAAAAATAACAGTTGCACTCTCGCACAGAGCCAGGGCAGCTGAACAGCTGCTGGTGTGAGTGGGAAGTGGTCCAGCCACACTGAGAAAGTTTGGCAGTTTCACAGAAAGCGAAATGTCCACTCAGCAGTCCCACTCCCAGATATTTGCCCCAGAGAAATGAAAGCTTGTGTTCACACAGAGTCTGTACATGAATGTTTGTAGCAGCCTTACTTATCATCACCTAGGCCTGGAAACAGCACAGCTGTCCCTCCAGTGGGTGAATGGATCAACCAGCTGGACCATCCTTACTGTGGAGTACAACTCAGGAATCGAAAGGAATGGTGATCCATGCAGCGGCTTGCATGACTGTCAAGGGCATCATGCCAAGTTGAATAGGTGGTCTCAGAAGGTCACATACTGTGTAAGGCCATTTCTTTATCATTCTGGACAAGGCAACACTGTAGGAAGGGAAGGAGAACAGATGAAGGGTTGCCATGCGTTAAGGTGGGAGTAGCGCCTGCCTCTGCAAAGCAATAGCAGCTGTCACATCTTTGGGGCATTGGAATTGTGCTGTGTTCTGATAGTGGCAGTGGTTACAGAATCTATGCATGTGTTAAAATGCAGAGAACTGTACATGCATATGCACACATGAGTAAATTTTATTGTTTATAAATTTAAATTAAAAAGTCTATCTAATGTGCCTTCCAAATGGAGATGTTTGAGCACTGCTGGTAGGGCCTGGCTAGTGCCTTGCTTTCAGAACTAGGTTTCCTTCTACCTGCTGAACAGCTTACAGGCTCCCATTCTGCTGCCTCTACCCCTATCCTTCCTATCAGCAGTGAAGCTTCACAGTGGACGGAGTCTCGCTCTGTTGCCAGGCTGGAGTGCAGTGGTGCAATCTTGTCTCACTGCAACCTCTGCCTCCCAGGTTCAAGCGATTCTTCTGCCTCAGCCTCCTGGGTGGCTGGGACTACAGGCATGTGCCACCATGCCCAGCTGATTTTTTTATTTTTAGTAGAGACGTGGTTTCACTATGTTGTCCAGGAGGGTCTCGATTTCTTGACCTCGTGATCCACCAGCCTTGGCTTCCCAAAATGCTGGGATTACAGGCATGTGCCACTGCACCTGGCCAGCTCTTATAGCTTAAAAGAAATGAAAAGAATTTTTAAAAGTAACTTTCCCTAAATTGCTCTTTGCCCTCTGTGCTACCTTTTTCCTCCTTGTTCATGGCAAGATGTCACAAATGTGTGTTGGTATTGCCCTTGCCTTACTGATGATGTCGCTATTTGTGAATAGTGTCAACTCTTGGGCAAAGGCCCAGGTGTCCTAAGGCTGAAGGTGAAATATCTGTGTGATTACAAGGTAACCACGATGGCTGTCAGATGCCTCCTCTCACTAGCACAACAGGGGTACTGATGTTCATAGGTTGCTCCTGACTCTCGCCCTCAAAAAGTTTAGAAACGAGCTGAGTCACTTTCTCTGTTCATCTCAGTCTTCAAAAAGGTAAAGATGATTGTTGCTTCTTGCATGGCCCCCTTCCTTTAACTTTTAAATAAATTCAGTAGCACAAACATAAGAAATGTGAGAGGGGATAGTTGCCACCACTGTTGACAAAGCCATTCTACATAATTTTTAAAGCATAGCACCCAATTTAATATTTATCTACATCTTGTCTGTAACTTCAGGTATAAACTTCACAGTTCCAATTTCATTTAGAGTCAAGATTTGGAGTATCCATATCATATATTATTCATATTATATACATTGACTTTGGGTAAAACGGATCTCTCTCTCTCTCTCTTTCTCTCTCTCTCTCTGTCTCTCTCTCTCTCAGGCAGTCTCTCTCTCGTCCTCCTTCTTCTAACCCTGTCTCCAGTGCAATTGGGGGATTCTTAAAATATTCTCTTTGGCTAGCAATATAAACTTGCCTCCAAGAAAAACATTACTGAGCATGTTTTGATTTCAGGGTTTGTGTGGTATTCTCTGGAAATTTCTTGTAAAGGAGAGTTGTAGCAGTTCTTCAGAATTAGATGGTTGTATGTGGCCCAGCTAGTCATATCAAAAACTGTGGCGATTTTATAACAAAATGCCATTTGAATTTTGGCTTATTTTTTTTTGAGAAGTTTACTGGCAATTTTTCCGTATTTACAGCAGTTCACACCTCCCATGTTAGCTCTACTGTTTTCAGGAAAGAGAATAATTTATGTTTTTCCTCCTTCATGACTGAATTGTCTGGCAGATACATGGAAATAGAAAACCGTGCCAGGAGTTGCCGAGCTTCCTATTTATTGGAGACAGGAAGTAACACAACAGAAAAATAAAGAAATTAATTTGACCACAGCGTCCCTCTAGACTCACGTTGTTTTGTGTTATTCAAGCATAGCGCAGTTTGAACTTTTAAATACTCTTTCTCCCATTCTAACTTAATTCAGTGTTTCCTGCATTTTCCTGCGACTTTTCCACAATTCTCCTTTCCCTCGAAGCCTTATTGTGGCTGCTAAAAGACAAGCGGAGTGTCCTATGCTCCAGTCTTCCCCTTTTCCAGTTACCACTCCATGTCACTCTGTCCAGCGCAGTGAGGAATGATTCAGCCCCTATTCAGATTTTAAGATGTTGATTCTGAACAGCTTATGAAAAGGATCTGATAATAGAGACTTAAAGCTAATTCACTTGTAAATACAAGTGTAGGACTTAAAAGCTAAATCAGCTTTACAACAAAATGTGAAGGCTGTTAACTATCAACAAATAATCTGTATTTTCTTAATCAGAAATGATGTCATCATGAGTCTATTTTCTTGAGATAATGTGATCCACATTGAACTTAGCAAGCAGTGAGTCAGATGAGACATGTTTTTATTGGTGATGAGCACAGAATCAATGAAGTATGAGATAACACAGGCAGTTCACTCAGTTCATGCCTCTCATTTTACATTAAAGAAATGCTGAGTCGCTCTTCTAAACTTATAACTCATGGTAGAACCTTGGTTTTCCACTGGTGTTAGTACATCACCCTGCATTGCCAAGTCTATTCAAAAGGGATCATCCTGAGAAACCATTCTTTTTCACCTTAAGTTGGCAGATTAACTTCACAACTCACGTTCAGAGTAATTTTCAGGCAGATTGTTCCTGGTGTGCCACATTGACACCAAGTTTCTGAGCCCTTCAGTTCTCATTGGCAGACGTTTATTGCCCACCATTGCAAGCTGACCAGGATCCCAGGCCTGGGTCTCTGAACTTTCACAGCTTGATTTCAAAGTCCTTTTTATCCTGCCACAGATGACACCTTGGCAACGGACTTTATACTTCACAGAATATTTTCCCATGCACTGTCTCAGTGGTTTCTGACAGAACATTTTTGCAGCCGAGGACCTTGCAAAATAATAAACTGTGAGTTTAGTAATGGAGACTCTGGGCAAAAATAGCTTGTCTGACTTGAATGTGGATCTTAGAAACAGGTCTCTGTCAAGGCATTGTTTTAAGGCAGTGACTATGAACAGTTATCTCCAAGACATCTAATTTATACATTTTCCTGATTAATAGGTTCTGGTTTTGCCCAGACATAGAACCCACCAAGTTTCCCCTCTCCTTTCACTGAGGTGGTTCCTGGACAGTACCCGAGCTCATTCTCTGCAGAGGCTCCTGCAGGCTGCGGCGCGTGGCCGCTGGGGAGGCAGGTTCTGCAGTCTGGGTCCACCATCCCCCCGTCTGTTGCTCCTGGCAGGTCCCCAATGTTCACATTTCCCAGGTTGCAGCCGCTGTGCTTCCCAGGACCATAGTCTCCTGATTGATGACAGATACTGAAAAGTGATTCATCTTGAAAATTCAGGGCTTTGGTGCTACCCTCCAGGAGGACATTGGAAAAGATGTGGACAAGACCGTGGGTGCTAGGAATGACAGATGGTGGAGATTGAAAGAGTCAGAGTGATTTTTTTTTTTTTTAGTATGAGAAGACTGTGGAGTCACCTTGAGATGCAACCACAGACTTTATTAGAAATAAAGTTTGATCATCATTTTCATATTGTTAATATTTTTCTTTAATGTTCTAAAGGTGCTAGACAGAATCCACTTAATGTATCTGGCATGGAAAAGCCAGTGCCCAGGTCCTAAGGCTGCACTTTACAAGAAAGAGAAATACCTGAGGCACAGGGAATAAGGAGGACAGGTGGTGGAGAAGGCTTTAGGGACCCGGCATGGCTGTGTGGACCATGACAAGGGATGTGGAAGCCACAGGAGTATTTTAACTATGGAGTGGCAGCTTTTGTCTCTCTGGCCTCTCAGCAAAGAATGGATTGCAGGGAGGTAGGAACAGGGTGAGTGGCAGGAGGCAACTAAGATCATCTGGTGACGAAACGACTGCCTGCAGCTGTGTCTGGAGGAGGGGTCATTAGGTGGGGACGCAAGAGTAGGTTGGCACTCTAGTTGAAGATCTAGTGAAATTCGTAATGTGAGGTGTGTGGGAATGGAGAGGCCAAGAAGACTCCCACCTACATTTTTTTGCTGGGGCAACTAAGTATAGATAATGGTGCCATTTGCTGAGTTAGGGAATTCTGGGGGAGAAAATTGTGTGCAGGGTTTGGGGTACAATACAAAATTGATGTAGGCATATTGAGGCTGAGATTCCTACTAGACATTCAAATAGAGATATCACATATCAGATTATATATATGTACATATGTTGAGAGAAAAGGTTAGGGCTGTAACTATTCACTCCAGCCATGGTAACTGGAAGGGCTTATAGAATAATATATTAATATTAATTATTTAATATAAAATTATTAATCTTTATCAAATTGTTGATTGACAAGTAACTAATTTTAATTGATTAATAATGATTGTTAAATTATTATTGTTAAATTGTTGCACTCTTGGGTAATACAGAGACTGCGTACTTAGCTTTGACGTGTAAATGCCATTGCCTGCTTCCTGGTTAGTGGCTCTAGGGAGGCTCTGGCAGAGTAAAGTGCTTTTGTTCTTAATGTGGCCCTGCTCTTCTTCCATAGACTGCACACGATTTGCTATGCCACACATGTATTGGTCTGTTCACACACGGCCACGGAGAAATACTCACGCCTGGGAAACCTATAAAGAAAAGAGGTTTCATTGGCTCACAGTTTTGCAGACTGTACAGGAAGCACGGTGGCTTCTGGGGAGGCCTCGGGAAACTTTCAGTCATGGCAGAAAGTGAAGCGGGCCCATCTTCCATGGCCGGAACAGGAGGAAAGGGCGGGGCAGTGCTACACACTTATCTGATGAGAACTCATTCACTGTGCATTACCAAGGTGGGATGGTGCTGAAGCCTTCATGAGAACTCTGTCCCCCAGATCCAGTCACCTTCCACTGGGCCCCACCTTCAACCTGGGGATTACAGTTCAACCTATGATTTGGATGAGGACACAGATTCAAACCGTCTATCAACACACCACTGGATAGTTCCCTAAAGGCAGCAGAGATGCACCTTCACTGAATGTTATGCAATTTCTCTCACTCTTTTTTTTATTTTTGAGCCAGACTCTCGCTCTGTTGCCCAGGCTGGAGTGCAGTGGCACAATCTTGACTCACTGCAACCTCCGCCTCCTGGGTTCCAGCGATTCTCCTGCCTCAGCCTCCCGAGTAGCTGGGAGTAGCTGGGATTATAAGTGCATGCTGCCACTCCTGGCTAGTTTTTTGTATTTTTGTAAAGACGAGTTTCACTGTGTTGCCCAGGCTGGACTCGAACTCCTGAGCTCAGGCAATCCACCCGCCTCAGCCTCCCAAAGTGCTGGGATTACAGGCGTGAGCCACCATGCTTGGCCCTCCAATTTCTTTTGACTTTGGTTTTGCTGGGTAACAACAAAATAAGAAAGAATATGCCCAAATACTATTATTCACCATATTTTTTCTTTTTATGTATTTCTGATATTTTGTATACACTTTATTATAGTAGGTCATTTATTTTAAGTATTAAATGATAAACAGTAGTTTTGATAGTATTTTAGAGACAGCCATACTCTTCCTGGCACAAGGAAGAACGTTTTAAAAATGAAAGCATAGCCTCTTTAGTGGACACTGGTTAGTTATCAATTGCCAGTCCTTCCAAGGCAGAGAATGTGCCTGTCTGCTTACATAGCCCCAGGACCTAAGATCAGACTTGGAACTCAGTCCTTATTTGTTGAATGAATAAATGAGTAGATAGTTGACCTGTTACGTTTGTTTTTTTTAAATTCAGAATTTCTTCTTGCCTCTGATGAGTTAAAAAATCACGTAAAAAATTATACATCAGTCCAAATCACAATTTACCCATGTAATTAATGTGTTTCTTGTTAAAATTCATTAATATAAGATGATCTGTGTTCTTTTAAGAAAAACAACTTTGTAATGCAAACTCACAGACAAAGATGAACAAAAAACAATGATTACTCTTAGTAGCCATAATATTTGGCTTATTGTCTGTGTTGGTTATAATTTCTGCTGTGTTTTCATACAGTGAAGTGATGTTTCTGCTATTTATTTTAGTTACATTGGAATTTGTTATATTTATTTCTTTGTTTTCTTTTTGATAAGAGATGTACGCGCTTAGTTATTTATAAAGATGTTTGGACTTCACATGTGAGTAGTACAGTGGTGACATGCTGGGTCACTCTGCTCATTGCTTAGCTGTATTTATAAAGTGGATATTACTGAGCAATTAAGTTTTAATGTCTGAGAATCTCCCGTTTTCATTTCTGGAAACTGGAAAGGATTAGATAGAATGCAAGCAGAATAAATTGAACTTAAATACCTGTGTTTAATAGAGCTGAGCTTTTTTGTGAACATATTCAAGTCTAGGTCAACATGCAGCTTGTTTTCCCTCTCACCACCTGGAATTTAGTCTCTATGGGTTAATGTCTTTTAAAAGGGAAATGGGTTCTTAACTACAGATTTTTAGTACTTTATTGCTTATCTTCCCTGCCTTGGTTAAATAGGCCGTGTTAGATCGTTCGCCTCCTGCCCCTTTCTTTATGAGACAGCTAGAGCAGTGTTTTTAAAACCTTACTAACACGTAGATCACCTGCAGATCTTACTGAAGTGCAGATCCTGGTTCAGTGGGTCTGGGTCTGCTCACGATTACAGGTGAGGTCCACGCTGCTGGTGCTGTGAGCCAGCATTGGGTCCCAAGGATATAAAGGAGCTAGAGGATCCCCTGTAGTATTCGAGGTGGAGATGGGACAGCATCCAGTGATCGTAGTTACATGGAACGTTTAGTCAGTTTATTATATATCTTCAACCAGTTAGTCAATGCAGTAATCCTCTGTGAAAACTGTGGCTTGAACACTTTCAGTAAATTGCTTATGGTCACAGTGCTTGGAAATGGTAATTTTTTTTTTTTTTTTTTTTTTGAGAAAGAGTCTTGCTCTGTTGCCCAGGCTGGAGTGCAGTGGCAGCATCTTTGCTTACTGCAACCTCTACCTCCTGGGTTCAAGCAATTCTTGTGCCTCAGTCCCTTGCATAGCTGGGATTACAGGTGCCTGCCACCACACTTGGCTAATTTTTGGTTTTCAAAGAGACGGAGTTTCACCATGTTGGCCAAGCTGGTCTCGAACTCCTGACCTCAAGTGATTCATCTACCTCAGTCTCCCAAAGTGCTGGGATTATAGACGTCAGACACTGCCTGGCCAGAAATGATGAATTTTAAATTTGAATTCAGCTTTTCTTCAATTCGTAGCCCACTCTTTCTACCATCTACTTCCAATGATAGCCTAGAGAATATTTTTTATCTTCTATAGCTGTAAACCTTGATGTGGGTATTCTGTAACCACCTATGTGTTTTGAAAAGATTAATGGATAAGGCAGTGGATTTTACTGCTAACCTTGCTGCACTGTAGCTGTGTAACCTTGGGTGAGGAAGTCTCTTTACCTGTGAAAGAATGGAAAGATCACCTAAATAAGGTAGTCAGTATGCACTCAATAAATATTAAATACTGTTACCGTTCAACAGGGATTTTTTTTTTTTTTTTTTTGAGACGGAGCCTTGCTCTGTCGCCAGGCTGGAGTGCCGTGGGCATGATCTTCACTCACTACAACCTCCACCTCCCGGGTTCAAGCAATTCTCCTGCCTCAGCCTCCTGACTAGTTGATTTAACAGGCATGTGCCACCACACCGGCTAGTTGTTTGTATTTTAATAGAGACAGGGTTTCACCATATTGGCCAGGATGGTCTCGATCTCCTGACCTCGTGATCCACCCACCTTGGCCTCCTAAAGTGCTGAGATTACAGGCGTGAGCACTGTGCCCAGCCTCAACAAGCATTTTTGACACTGATCTCTAGCATTCATTAAAAGCATCACTTGGATGAACCTTGAACACACTGAGTGAAAGGAGCCAGACACAAAAGTCACATGTCGTATAATTCCTTTCAGACAATATATTCAGAATAGAGAAATCCGTAGAATAGAAACCAAAGTAGAAGTTACCAGGGATGGAGGTGACAGGGGCATGGGGGGTGATTACTTAATAGGTACAGGATGTTTTCCTGGGTGATGAAGACATTTTGAAACTAGAAAGGGGCTGGCTGCACAGCGTCATGATACGAAATGCCATGGAGTTGCACACTTTAAAATTGCTAATTTTATGCCAGTTTCCCCTCACTTAAAAAAATGTTGTATATGGAAAATTGCTTTGTTAAGGCAGTACCACAACTACTAAATAAGTTTGTATTTTTAAAAGAACTTTATGGAATTATAGGAAGCATTGCTTGATGTTATGAGACGTGTTGGAAATATAGAGGAATAGCTTATTTTGGAACAGATATTATTGCCTTGAAACTTTGCCAGTTCAAGCTGGTCTCTTCGGAAGACTCGACCTCCTTTATTTTCTAGCTCGAAAATGTTTGGGACATAAGTACCCTATTATTTTGTTGTTAAAAATTATACCATTGATATCCCCAATTTTGTCTCCTGAAGGTCAGTGTAACCTAGAAATAACTTTGTTGTCACACTATTGCATTAACTACATGGGTACTTTTGTCATTAATAATGATGTATAATGTCTTCTTGTGGCAGAAATATTAACTAGCCTTCCCCTTGTCATAAATCTGTAAAAAGATGGATGTTGGTTTAAATCCAGTTGTTGAATTCTAGGGTTTTAACACAGAATTTATATTATATTATATCATTATATTTATATTCTATGCTTTTAACACAGACAATATTATACTATCTAGTTGAGGAAGAATCACAAATATTCTTCTTCTTTCTTTAGAAAAATCCAAAACAGCCTAAAAATTAGCAAAGTCTCATAAATGTTGTTTGAGAAAATCAATTACCCTAGCAACTAAGACAAAGGATCTATAAAATCTGATGAGAAAAATCTTTGTAATTGAGTTTTATAGTTTTGTTAGCTTAAATTAGTAAAAAATTAATAATTATTACTTTTGTTATTCTTAAGAAAGAAATTTGCAAATGCTGAATGTGTTTCTACACCTTCCGTAAACAGCTACAGCCATACTTTTTACCACAATTGGTGGAGTGAAGGGTGGATGGAGGAGACAGTGGCCAAAACACCCCAATCACTTTCAGTGATTAAAGATGTGTCTACCTTTACTCCTAAAGTATCATCCAGTAAAGTGGAACGTAAAACATACTTTTGAACTGTTTGAAATTAACTACACTCCCATGGCTTACATCTGTGGGACAAGTTTCTAAACTGTCAGATTTGATTTTTAATTTATCAAGTGGTATTTTACAGCAGCAGTGCCCAGACCTTTTGGCACCAGGGACCAGTTTTGTGAAAGACAATTTTTCCAGGGACTCGGGGGTTGGGAGGGTGGGGGACGAATGGTTTCAGGATGATTCAAGTGCATTATATTTATTGTACACTTTATTATTATTACATTGTAATATATAAGGAAATCATTCTACAACTCACCATAGAATCAGTGGGAGCCCTGAGGTTGTTTTCTGCAACTAGATAGTCCCGTTGGGGGGTGACAAGAGACAGTGACGGGTCATCAGGCATTAGATTCTCATAAGGAGCTAGAGCCCTCAGATGCACAGTTCACAATAGGCCTTGAGCTCCTATGAGAATCTAATGCCACTGCTGATCTGATGGGTGGCGGAGCTTAGGTGGTAATTCAAGCAATGGGAAGCGGCTGTAAATACGGATGAAGCTTGACTGGCTTGCCTGCCACTCACCTCCTGCTGTGTGGCCCAGTTCCCAGTAGGACACAGACTGATACCAGGACTCCTGTTTTACACAACGTGGAGTGTTTTGTATGCAAAGAATATTGTGGACTTTTGCCACAAGGAAGCAACCCACCCTCCCCACCTTTTTCCTTTCTAGTTACATTCCCACAGGTATTCTTAGTACCACAACTGCAGTTGAATTTCACAGTATGGTGGGTGGTAAGCTCTGCTGGGTGGTATACTTGGATAAGGCTGGCTATTCAGAAATTTGGAATAAACTTGGCATTATGAGTAACAGTAATGTTGCCTATCAAAAATTGTGAATGTTGACAAATGTTTTCAACACAATCATCAATGCTTTCCAGTGAGTTAAATCAGCTTCATGTTACACTTGTACTTTTCCTACCAGTAGGGAGTCATTATTAAATGTGGTCATTTTTTCAAGCCCAACTTAAAATTCCTCTTACAGATTGCCTCCCCTCCCCCCAGTTTTCTCTTATCACTTACACATTAAAATAATTGCTTGTTGTTTATCCCTCTTTCTTTTTTTTTTGAGAAGTCAAAAATTGAGTACGTTGTCAGTGTTTTTGCTTATGAAATATTTTGTGAATAAATTTTTTTCTTAGCTGAAGAAAATTTCTTGGGCAGTTAAGAAAATACTAATAAATTAATGAATAAATAAGAATTAATTTGATTGATCCTGACAGGAGATGTAACATTTACTGATATTTAGCTGTAATGCTTCTGATCACTCAGAAATTTCTAATTATTCTTTGAGAAATAGGAAGTTGAGAGGGCTGGGCACAGGGGCTTATGCCTGTAATCACAACACTTTGGGAGGACGAGGCAGGTGGATCACTTGAGGTCAGGAGTTCGAGACCAGCGTGGCTAATGTGGTGAAACCCCATCTCTACCAAAAAAAAAAAAAAAAATTAACCCATAAAACAAAAAATTTAGCCAGGTATGGTGGTGTGTGCCTGTAATCTCAGCTACTCAGGAGGCTGAGGCAGGAGAATTGCTTGAACCTGGGAGACGGAGTCTGCAGTGAGCCAAGATGGCACCACTGCACTCCAGCTTGGGTGACAGAGGAAGAATCTGTCTAAAGAAAAGAAAGAAATAGGAAGTTGAAAACAGCTTACAGAAGCACTGCAAGCACTGGCCAGCCTGTTACTCAATCATGGTACACATTTTTCACTCAAAAGGAACTGTAATGTAATCTGTGGACTTTGGGTGATAATGATGTGTCAGCATGGGAGGACTAGGTCTGACACATGTTGTGCTCCAGTGTTAGACACTGAGATGCATGTGTGGAGCAGGAGGCATATGAGAGCTCTCTGTACCTTCCACTTAATTTTGCTGTGAAGCTAAAGTGGCTTTAAAAATATGAATTCTTGCCAGGCACGGTGGCTCACCCCTGTAATCCCAGCACTTTGGGAGGCCGAGGCTGGCGGATCATGAGGTCAGGAGATCAAGCCATCCTGGCCAACATGGTGAAACCCTGTCTCTACTAAAAATACAAAAAATTAGCTGGGTGTGGTGGTGCACGCCTGTAATCCCAGCTACTCAGGAGGCTGCGGCATGAGAATCGCTTGTACATGAAGGTGGAGATTGCAGTGAGCCAAGATTGCACCATTGCATGCCAGCCTGGCGACAGATCGAGACTCTGTCTCAAAAAATATATATATATGTATATATATATGTATATATATACACATATATAATAGATATGTTAATTTGAACATAGATACATTAATTTGAACACTTTAGGGTGTTTTTTTTGTTTTTTTTTTGAGATGAAGTTTCACTCTTGTTGCCTAGACTGGAGTGCAATGGTGTGTTCCCGGCTCACTGCAACCTCCCCTTCCCGGGTTCAAGCAATTCTCCTGCCTCAGGCTCCCAAGTAGCTGGGATTATATGCATGTGCCACCATGCCTGGCTAATTTTGTATTTTTAGTAGAGATGGAGTTTCCCCATGATGGTCAGGCTGGTCTTGAACTCCTGACCTCAGATGATCCGCTCATCTCGGCCTCTCAATGTGCTGGGATTACAGATGTGAGCCACAGCGCCAGGCCCACTTTAGGTTTTTATGATATTCTATACTATAATAAACAATAAATCTGCCTCACAAAGTAGTTCAAAGAACTCTAATGCTCTCACTGCTCCTTCTGCCTTGAACCGGAAGTTGTATCCAGTGCAATAACATGAGAAATAAAATGTGCATACAAATCAGAAAAGAAGAAATGAAGCAGTTTCTATTCACAGACGCAGTTCCTATTTAAATTCATCAGCACGGTTTGGGTTTTATGAATGATAATATTAAAATATTAAAAAACCATCATTTTCGTTATGGAATGTCTTACCTACAAGATGCTGAATTCCTGTTGTAGCGGATGCTGGATTCACTCCGCCCTTATGAGAAAGATGTTGGGCCAACCTTTTGTTAAGTTTGCTTACAGCCTTGCCTGTGCTCTTTCAAAGATTTTCACTTTTTTGAACACTCTACTAAGGTAAAGATATGTTTGGCCAATGAAAGTTCTAGAGCAAAGTGTTTACACTGTATTTCTGATTTGATGACTTTAATACAATTGAATTAGTGTTTTCTCCTATCTCTATTCAATATTAATTCCTGGGATGCCTATGTAAATTAAATTTATTAATTTATTGATACCAGAACTCTACTTTGGCCTCTTATGGTTTTATTTTTTTTAACATTTAGAAAGGTATAAATTCAGAGGACATAAATTTTCTCCATAAGTTTGTTTAAATTCAGTTGACATGGATTATATTTGGACTTAAATGCCACACACATTTTTAAGGCTGGTTCCCTGGCTTCTGTTTCTGGTACATTGCGTTTCTCACTGCACTATTCTTTTATGTTGTCTCTTGTGTGAAGTGAACCTGATTTTGAAACTTTTTACATTTTATTTCCCGGGCTAATTATATGAGTTTGTGGGAAGCCTCACATATTGTTAGTATATCTCTTTAAATAACATGCATTGAGGCTGAGGTTGGTGGATCACTTGAGGCCAGAAGTTTGAGACCAGCCTAGCCAACATGGTGAAACCCTATCTCTACTAAAAATACAAAAAAAGAATTAGCCAGATGTGGTGGTGGGCATCTGTAGCCCCAGCTACTCGGGAGCCTGAGGCAGGAGA
Source organism: Cheracebus regulus (assembly GCA_963574635.1). Classification (NCBI taxonomy): domain Eukaryota; kingdom Metazoa; phylum Chordata; class Mammalia; order Primates; family Pitheciidae; genus Cheracebus; species Cheracebus regulus. Next base: position 79,080 of record CAUYQU010058887.1, on the reverse strand, counting down.
ATCGCTTGAACCCGAGTGGCAGAGGACGCAATGAACTGTGATTGCAACACTACACTCCAGCCTGGGCAACAGCGTAAGAGTCTGTCTCAAAAATAATAAACAATAAAGATGAATTACATAATCCAGCTTTCTTATTTTAGCTCTAAAATTCTGTTGGGTGAAGACAGATTTTCAGGGAGTTTGGTCCTGGAGTAGAGATGGCTGCAGAACCTCAAATATTACTGAATTAAAATGGAAAACATTGTATTGACCATTTAAAAGTGTGGAGATTCAAATACTGAGTATAATGATGACGATAATGATGATGATGAAAGCTTGTTTATGGGACATTTTACTCTTCCAAAGTCTGGAAAGGAATTTCAGGTGTGTTCTGGAGGACTTTTGAAAATATTAGCTAATGTTAGAGAGAAAGTCGCAAGCCAAAGGGATTGCTTTTGAATTTAGGCTTGCGATCCATCTTCTTTTAATTCATTGTTTTAATTAATAAAAATCTGGAATATTTACAGAGGACTATTTATAAAACACTTCACAAATTAGAAACTTGGAATTTAAAATCTATATATAATATTTCATATGTTTAAAAAGTGGATAATGTTTAAATATTTGGTCTCACAAGAATAATGACTCACATTTCTTGTTATCATGAGACTTTTTCTTAACCAAGTTTTTATTACCATTCATAACATTTATGCAACATAAAGATTCTGGAGACACTTTGTTGAGAACACATCTATTTCAGATTTGTAGCTTGTATCACTGCTGAATTTTTGTTTTGTTTTGTTTTTGCTGTGTCTTCAAAGTGACTCTTGGTTTATTGCCCACTAAGCATGATAAATCTATAGTAAATCTGCTTATTGTATCACTTGCAGGTGCTATGGTCTTTAGAATCGGGTCACTGGATTTCTGAGGAGCCGTTCGAACTGTCTAACCACTTCCCTGCAGCTCCTGTAAGTCAGATATTGTTTTATGCAATTTGGTGTTCTCAAGAAATTACTAAAAACATAAGGGTAGATTAAGGTTTATCAAGTCAGGTACAATTATGCCCATAATTAAAAAGACATTCACAGAACGTAACACCTTTTATCAATTTATTTGTGAGAACAAATGTGAGAACGTGAGACCATTCTGCAAAAAGTAGCGAGGAATGCAGTAAAAAAAAAAATTTAATGATGAAAGTCCTCAGAATCGAGAAAAACAAAAATGAAAAAAGACTAAAATCTTGGGAAGGTAGCCTTATGTCTTGCTTAATGTTTTTACTGTTTATAGAGATAGAACTGATAGGTATAAAAATTATGACTTGTTAGTGCTGTGATAGCAGTCTTTATATTTTTATGACTCTCCTAAATTCCACTTCAACTTTCAAATGCTTAATGGAAAAGTTCCAGGTTCTAATTTTTTTTTAAGATTAAGTAATAATTAAGTGGATAATTTAAGGTTTGGTTGGATACAGGAATGTTTAGAAGTTGTCTTTCATGTTCAAAAATGTTAACTGGTTTGTGACAGCTTATTCAGAAGATTAATATCTGAAAGATAAATGGTGATTTTTTTGTCTGCCACCAGTATTATTATTTAGTTGTTTGAGTAGGCTGTATGACTAGAACACAACAAGGAGTTGAACTGTGCTCTCTAATCTCTGTAGTTATCTAGGTTGTTGGGTTGTTTTGTTTTCATTTTTAAGATTACTGTTTGATTTCCTTTCAGCTTTATAAATGTTTTCTTAAGGAGAGAAAAAATTCCTCTAAGCAAGACTGTTTGTTTGAAATATTGTGTAAGGAACTGAAGTGTAAAGTAAAAACACAAATTCCTCCCATTCTCCTCTCATAAGAGATTATATATAATGCTTAATGATATCTTGAGATTTGACCTTGAATTTCATTTCACCTGCCTACATGGAGAATTGATGTAAATGGTGTTGTTGCCAGTTTTTCCTGCATTATCATTTCCGTGCCTAAGTATCCATCATTGTTGTCATTGAGATATCATAGAAACTTGTTGTTGTCTTTTGAGGCTGTGAAATTTTCTTACTTTCAGTTGTTTTTCAGATTGATACATTGTTGAATTCATAAACCCTTCTTAAATATAAAGTAGGTACAGTTCTAAGAAAGGGAGGTTCTTCACTCAGTTGAATAGTTGTTGGAAAAGTGCACCTTGTTGGAAATAAAACAACCTTGACTTGCCAGAGTCCATCATTGACTCAAAACATGTAGCAACACCTGTGTGTTCTAAAACTACGTCAAGGGGAAGCAGAAGTTGGGGTAAAATAAATTAGGTTTTAAAATGGAATAAAGAAAAAATAATGGTGGAACTTTAAGGTAAAGACAGACATATAGTAGATGGCTGTTGCAGACCGGACTCTGAACTTCCTTGAAAATGACTCAGAAAGGAATATATGAGAAATTTCCTTTAAATTATAAAGCTTTACACAAATGTTCATTAGTATTAATCATACTATAAAAATTTCAAAAGGAGTTAAAACTCTAGGAGTTTTGTAGTCCTGAGTATAAAGCTGTGTTCTCAAATTTTCTTTTTCTTTCTTTTTGTTTTTTTGAGACAGAGTCTCGTTCTGTCACCCAGGATGGAGTGCAATGGCGTGATTTCAGCTCACTGCAACCACCACCTCCCCAGTTCAAGGAATTCTCCCTGTCTCAGCCTCCCAAGTACAGGCATCTGCCACCATGCTTGGCTAATTTTTATATTATTTAGCAAAGTTAGAGTTTCACCGTGTTGGCCAGGCTGGTCTTGAACTCCTGACCTCAGGTGTTCTGCCTGCCTGGGCATCCCAAAGTACTGGGATTACAGTCGTGAGCTGCTGCACCCGGCCCTGTCTTCTCAAATTTTCTGCAAATACTTAAATATATTAAGAACATCAGATTTTTTGTACTTTGAAACACTTTGTTCAGTTTGCTGACAAAAAAATTCTTATTAGTGTGAATTATTTTTTTTCTTAAGTAAATTTAAGGGTGAATCTTGAGATGTATAGCTTTGTAAATGTCTTAAATAGAAGGCTTTTCTCAACCACAAATTAAATTGTAGCTTAGTTCTATAAAAATATATCTTACTAGAAAAGAAAACAGAGCTATTTTAGAATAATGAGAAGATAGTAAAGTTTCTTTGTCATAGAATGAAATGTATAATTTTCCTCATGATTAAAAATCAAAGGTTTCCTTATCACAAGGCACAATCGGTTCTTTCAGAAACAAATTATAAAATTGTAAATATTATCATAAACATTAAACATAGGTGTATTCCCTAATAAGTTATATTTAATTACTAAAAATACCTTCATATTTAACAATCAGGCGGAGAAAAATAGTACAATCTGCATATAAACTAAAATGGCACATGTTTCTGTTGATAATTTCAGAGATCCTGGAAGTTTCCACCATATAAACTTGAAATATGTATTTCAGTATTAACTTAAAACTAAGCTGTCAACCTAAATGTAAATATGCTGTTTTTGAAATTAAAATTTAAAGCACCTAAGAGGTGGGGTAAAAATGCACTGTTTTTCCAAATATTAAACTTCTAGTAACCCCTTCTCAGAATATCCCCAAATATATCTTTTTATGGCTTAGGGATTTTTTTCTTTCTTTTAATTGCAGTAGTGATGGTGAATTCAGGACATATGGGTTTTTATACAGTCTATAAACAGTGCTTAGAAGAATACAGTTCCAAGATGATCTGTATTGTATAATGTAAGTGTTCTGTTTTCCAGTTATTTACTGATAAACTTGCACATGACATTCTTGATTGTGACAGCTGAGTCTGTAAATTGTCAATCTGATTCTCAGCCTTGGGTTCATCTTTGCATGGATGTTCTGTCTGATGGCAGTTACAGAGTTTAGGGTCTTGCATTGGTCCGTTAAGTGATGCAAGTTTAAGTGATAAAGTTTACAGGCTCTAATCTGGAGCACGTGGGTCCCGTCAGCACCGAGCGCGTGCCCTCTGCGGTGGAAGAGGACACAGTGCCAGCCATGACTTTCAGTGCACTGAGCTTAAGTCTTTGAAAATAGTACAAGGCAGTCTTCCTCAGGTGGACTCGGGCATTTAGAAATCTGCTGGTCGGATCATCATGGTTGTGGCCTTGAGCGAGTAGCCTGAACCTTTCCAGTAGTACCACTTAATGCCGTTGAACTTATTTGTGTTCTGCCTTTGTGGATAGTACATTCCGTTCAAGTTGGAAGGACCACATGCATCAAACCACCAGCCTGTGAAAGTAAAACACAGAAGGAATTAGGAACTAGGTGGTGGCAACTCCCTCCACGAAGACAGCCATACTCAGCTAAGCCAGGGGGCACATTCCAGGCCTGTGAAGTAGGTACATGCAGATGATGGCAAGTATAGGAGGTGTACTGGCAGAGGGATGGGTTTCCAGCTGAATATTCATGATATCACAGTTCCATTACTGCAAATGCTTTTGCAAGCATTCTTCCACCTTTTCCCTTGTGCTGTGTGGAGAGGTATGACTCCTCCACGGTTCAATTTGATATGCACACGATGTGAACACACTTACGGCAGGGATAAGCAGACATCTGAGGAACAGTTGGAAAACTCTCTTTCAACCAAGATTACTTTCCAGTCCCTGAAACATGGTAGGCTGGACTCACTCAGGTTCCCCTTGCTCTGTTAGAGGATTGTTTTTGGTTGAAGTTCAACCCAGAATACTAAGTACTCAGTGGAGCTACGTAAAAAGGAAGTCTCTACGTTTCAGAGACAAAAAGGAAGTTCAAAGTGAGGGTGTGTGCCCACTCAGAGCCAAGGCAGGAGAGGTGCCCAGCACAGGGGGTTTGGGAGTGGAACCCCATCTACACCTTAATTTCTGGACTTGGCCAAAAAACAGGAGCATGCTGGGATTTGTGAGAGAAAGAAACACAGTAGCGCCCCCTTACCCGCAGTTTTTGCTTTCTGCACTTTGAGATACCTGAAGTCAGCTGAGACCCTAACTGTTAAATGGAAAATTCCAGAAATAATCTGTAAGCCTTAAATTGCCTGGCATTCTGAGTAATTGGATGAAATCTCTTGCTCTCCACTTCATCCCACCCAAGATGTGAATGATCCCCTCTATCCAGTGGGTTCATGCTGTCTACACCTCTTAATCGCTTAGTAGCTGTCTCGGTTATTAGATCGACTGTCACAATATCACAGTGCTTATGTTCAAGTAACCCTTACTTGACTCAATAATAGCCCCAAAAGTGCAAGAGTAATAATGCTGGCAATGCAGGTATGCTAAAGAGAAGCCGTAAAGTGCTTTGTTTAAGTGAAAAGGTGAAAGTTCCTGACTTAATAAGGCAAGAAAAAAATCGTACACTAAGGGTGCTAAGATCTATAGAAGAACAAATCTTATGTCCATGAAATTGGAAGCAATGTGTTGTGTATTATTCAGTTTTACTATTGTTGTTAAGTCCCTTGTTGTGCCTAGTATATAAATTAAACTGCGGCTGGGTGTGGTGGCTCATACCTATAATCCCAGCATGTTGGGAGGCCAAGGCGGGTGGATCACGAGGTCATGAGATCAAAACCATCCTGGCCAACATGGTGAAACACCATCTCTACTAAAAATACAGTTTGGCGTGGTGGCGGACCTGTGATCCTAGCTACTCGGGAGGCTGAGGCAGGAGAATCACTTGAACCTGGGAGGTGGAGGTTGCAGTTAGCCAAGATTGTACCACTGCACTCCAGCCTGCACTCCAAAAAAACAGAGAAACAAAAAAATTAAACTTCATAAAGATCTGTGAATAGGAAAAAATATACACATATACACATAGGGTATGATACTGTCTGTGATTTCAGGCATTTGCTGGGCATCTTGGAATGTATCCCCTAAGGATAAGGAGGACTGCTGTGACCTTGGTTTTGCATATATTAATCTGAATAAATCTCACAAACACTCTGTTTGAGGGACACATATAGTATGATACTCCTTATATTAATTTTTAAAATATAGAAAATAATTATGATTGAGCTCTGCATATGTAGGAAAATTAATACATAAAGGCAATTAACCTCGACCCAAGCAGCAGGTAGGGAATGGCACTGATAGGGCCTCTTTAGCCTTATCTGTAATGTATTGTTTCTTAAATAAAAGCTCTGATCTCTGATGCCAAAGGAGGTGGGGAATATATATATACACACACACACACACACACATACACACACACACACACACACACACACACACACACATACATATATATATATATATGTTATGTTTACATGTCAGTTTGTGAGTGCCATTTTTTTCCTCCAGGTTCCTACATTCTTTCCTGGTGGTGACAGCTGAGTGACTTCATTTGATTCAGATGACTGTAGATTGGATAGAAGTTTGCATGTTCTATTCAATTCAGCATCTTTCACATATTTAGGACTTTGACAAATTCATAGGTCAGGCCCCTCTGGAGCTTGTCTGACTACAGAACTTGCTGTCCATGCAGAATCGAGCTGCTCATTAGGCTGGTTCATTCATGCTCCAGACCACTGGCTAGAATTTGACCTCTTCACAGGCAAGACCACTCCAATTTCTCTCTTGGGCTGCTTTTCCTCTCCCTAGCCTCTTTTCCAATTACATTCTCAGCCCCTAAATCGTGATTTGAGTAAGTAAATATATTGTTTCCTTGGTTATTAATGTGATTTCTCCTACTCTCCTGAGAAGCTCCGCACATATGGGTGGTCTAGAAACCATCACCCTCTCAAGGAGAGAGCTGGGTCCAGCATGCGGGGGAATGGCAGACAGGAAACAAAGCCCTAGGCATCTGTGGCTCCTCCACCCAACTGCTTTCCCCACTGTTCAGCTTTAAAAAGAAGTATCATGCCAGGATGAGGGAAACAAGAAGCCTTCTGCAAAATCGATATGAGGGCTTTGCTCATTGATATAATAATGGTTAATACGGAGGACCTATGTTACCAGATAGTAGTTGTATTATCTCAGGAACCAGAGGGTTGTTTGTTTGGTTTTTTTAATGGGGCCTGATTCTTTCAGTATAAAAGCCATGAAATTTAAAGACATGAAAATTACCGAATTTCATATTCTTTTCATTACTAACTCCTCCTTTTGACTGTTAGTGATTTTTATGGTGTAAATACATCATAACTTGGGTCATCCATTTGATTTAGTAGTACCTTGGATTTATAAAATATGTTGACCATAGCTCTTACCTTTGGTTTTCCTGGGTGAATAACATATTAATTTTTGCAAATATGATTTATGTTCTCTAGAAATTAAACCCTGCCAATTTTCCTGTTATTCTTTACTTTCAGTTTGCACTATTGGCAGAGTTTTTGTTGCTACTTTAAATCTTTCAGTGTTTTCCAAGAACTAACTTGACAGCATTTGTCAGACGTTTTTCTTGTCTCAGTCACTAAGTAGTGTTTGTTCCTGTCAGTGAATTCCTAAACTTTTAAAAAATCAGAAAAATTACGTTTTCCAAAAGTTGGTTCCTGTGTTTGAGCTCTCAAATGTTTCTGAATACCAACCTATCCATTTTAAGTGACTCCTACAACAATCTTTTGCTTATGAGTGTGGTTTTCGTTGTCTGTTTTACAGCAGTCTTACACTCAAAGAGGAAAACAAAAAAGGCCTTAAAGTAGAAGATCACACATTTTAATTTGAGGTACTAAAAAATGTTGGTTAACTCATTTCTGTTTATAGGTGTTTGCTATATATTAATGAAATCTTTTCTAAAAAGACAACTGGGGCTGGGCACGGTGGCTCATGCCTGTAATCCCAGCACTTTTAGAGGCTGAGGTGGGCAGATGACTTGAGGCCAGGAGTTCGAGACCAGCTTGGTCAACATGCTGAAACGCTGTCTCTACTAAAAATACAAAATTAGCAGGGTGCAGTGGCGGGCGTCTATAATCCCAGCTACTAGGGGGGCTGAGGCAGAAGAATCGCTTGAACCTGGGAGGTGGAGGTTGTGATGAGCTGAGATCACACCACTTTACTCCAGCCTGGGCAACAAAGTGAGACCTCTGTCTCAAAATAAATAAGTAAAAAGATAACAGGAAACTTCTCGTTTGAACATTAAATTATTAGTTGGAAATATTTCTGTAATCTGTATTACTGTTTTGGTTGCTACTTTGAATTTTTAACTTTTTAAATAAAGCAAAATGTAATTAAACCATCTCTCTAGTATCCAGCAAGCACAAACTCAGGAGAGCTTGCTAAGTGTCAAATGTCCCCTCTCCTTGCCCGGGCTAGGTCCTGAGGAGACGCAGTTGGCTTGCTGACAAGTCTAACTCCGTATCATATTCTCATTTAAAACTTAGACTAAAAAAGTGAAAAACACATTTACCTATATGAAGCTAGTGTGTCTACGTATGAAATTGTGGACATTGTTACCAATCACAATTTGAAGTCCAAATTGCCAGCCTTTCCCTCTATGAAATTGCTCCTTGCCAATAGAAATAGAAAGACAGAAAGTCATCCCTACCTCCTGTTAGCATTTGTGAACATTTGCAAATACATTTGTCATTGTCTGCATCCTTTGTGCTAAAATCATTTCCTGGTTGGCTGATGCTGCTTATTTTGCCGGCTGTCCCTGTAAGTCCTTTAAGGTGAATCCTGTAAGCGTGCAAAGAAAAACAACAACAAATTTAATTGGCTTCGGTCGTTGATTTACCGTAGTGGAAAATTTTTTGTAATGAAGAATTCCATTCTACAGAAGTGTATTCTGTACTCATTAGTGGACTAATGCATACTCCGGACAAAATATTTTGCACTTGGTATAAACAGGAACCAACTTATCATCAAATCCTTCGGCAGAGAGGGATGTTTTCATGAAACCTCAACACAAATCTCTTGCACAACTATCAGCAGTGACTGTAGTGCCCTGTAATTTATTTTTCTGCTGCTTTCAGATAAACAGAAGAGAAAAATGCAACACGAGGGTCCTCTTCCCAGGTCTCCAGTCATCTTCCATAGAGACAGGAGGCCAACCTCAAACATCATCTTCTGCAGGGGTGGTGGGGGCAAGGAGAAGGCACCAGATGAGGAATGGCCACTGAGTTTGGGGCAGGAATCTACAGAATGGTGCTGAAAATAAATCCTTATGGCTGCTTTGCCTCATGTCTGTATAGTAGTATAATGTAATAAAACTGTTAGACATTGAGAAACAAGCAAATGTCTTAGTCAATCAGACACTATTGGCAGTACAGGCGATCCCTGACTCCCCATGGGGCTTCGTTCTGGTAAGCCCACTGTCAGTTGAAAATGCTGTGGATTGAAAATGCATGGAATACACCTGAGCTTTGGAGCATCCTAGCCTAGCCCTGGCCTTCCTTAAATGTGCTGAGAACACTCACTGTTAGCCCACAGTCAGGCAGAGCCATTTGGCAGTGCGGTACACGCAGCATCTTGTTAACCCAGGTGGTCACAGGGCTGACTGGGAGCTGTGGCTCACTGCTGCTGCCCAGCACCGTGCGGGAGCATCGTGCCACATATTACTAGCCAGGGAAAGATCCAAATTTCAATCTCAAAGTGTAGTTTCTGCTGAATGTGTATCACCTTCGCACTGTCGTAAAGTCAAAAAATCTTAAGTCGAACCATTGTAAGTTGTATTGCGAAAATATGGCTTACATTGGTCGTCTGTGTACCAGCAAGGAATATATAAGGGAAGGGAGAAGAAAATATGTTTTGAGAGTTCAAAAAAATTTTTTTTCCATAACCATGCTCAAGAATTACTGCTGCAAAGAAGCCCCATGGCAGATGGTTCAGGACAGATGAGAGCAGGCATTCACGTAATGGGGTATGCTATGTTGGCACGTTGAGTCCTCACATCCTGATGGAGAAACAGGCACATGAAGACCCAGGCGAGGAGCCTACAAAGCCAATCCTGCAATGGTGGTAGGAGAAGTGTACTTGAAGCACCAAGATGATGCCCTTCTTTGTAAAACCTGCTAATGTTTTTTAACTGCCACACTAAGAGTTTATACTGGAAGAGTGCAAAGAAGAGAGAAAAAGTTATTTTCGTTCTACCTGCTGGTCAGGCCAGGTCAGGTGCTTACACCTGCATGCACACTGGATGCTCAGAACCACCCACAGTGGTGGCCATCATCTTTGTTTTTGCACTGGAAGTCATTGAGGTTCAGAGATAGGAACTTGTCCAAGGTCAGACTCTCGAGTCATGGAGGTAGGATCTGCACCAGATGCAGCAGACCCCTCTGCCATGTTTCAACACTGGCACACACCTAAGCAGAGATGTTTGTTTGTTGGAGAAAGTTGTGAAAATATGAGGGTGAGGCCATGTGGTGTGGAGTTCCGTAAGTGTTGCTCCTAAGTTACTTCGGTGTTAAAGCAGCCCTAGAAACCATCCTAAGGCATGGACTGGACGTGTGAGTCTCCATGTTTTCCTACATGTTTCAAAAATGAGACTGGCCGTAGCTCAGTCTCTAAATGCCGGCTGCAAAATGTGAATGTCTTAAATGCTCATCTTTGTTGGGATTCTGAAACATTTTACTTTCTTTCCTTTGTCTTCCCATTCATCATAGGCAGGATTGAGATGAACCATTTCCCTTGCTTATCTTAACTCTCCCGTCTCCTTGAACATTTTTAGTTCTCATGGAACTTGTTAAATTTTCCCCAGAGGCAAGAAAAATAAGGGAGAATGTATAATTTTAGGTCCTTTTATGGCCCACCGGTTTAAAGTGCTTTCTTTAAAATTTGGTTATTAAGAATAGCCACATTCTTGAAGTTACTTTACATTGGTATTGGTTGATTTTTTTTTTTTAATTTCTGAAGCTTTGCCAGGGATGATTTTATATAATAGTGGAGTAAAGAAGTAGTGTCAAGATTTAACAATTAAACCTTAGTGTATATAAAACTGCCAGAATGTGTGTGAAAAGTAATCAATTTTTATAAAACTTATATAAAACTGCCAGAATGTCTGTGAAAAGTAACCAGTTTTTAAGGTTTAATGTACATATAGCTTTTAGTTTTATTGGAAAGAATTAAATTCTATTGATGCATTTATCCATTTCTTATAACATATATATTCCAGTTTTCCAACATTTGGAGAACATTTCTTCAGGAAAAAAAATCCCTTACATGCTGCATACAGTTTGCAGTTATGAAAGGTTTCAGTCCCTTCACAGCTCTCTTATCACCCTACCATCATGTTTTATTAGGATAATAATTTTTGATGTAATATCTATTTTATCTTGCTAAGGAAATTAAACTAAGCTTTAAGCCAATGTGTGTGTTTTTGTAAATGGCCTATCCAAAAATTGATTGCATTTCTAAAGGAAATATCTGTTAAGAACCATCTCAGTTTAAAATATTTTTATAATGTCAGCGTACAAGGGTAATGACCCATTTTGTAAAAATCTTCTTATACAAACAGCCTAATCCTTAATTTTTGTGCTCCTTTTTTTAAAAATTCTTCTGTTGTAGATTCCTAACTGTTGCCAGTTGAAAAAATATTTAACTTGGAGGTAAAACAATGACCAACCATTTGTGTCTCAAAATTCATTGAAGTTTTGATCTCTTTGGAATCAAGTCGGAACTGCTGTGAGACCCAAACACCTATCTTCTCATTCATCTCGGTTGTTGCCCCTCTAGGACAGCCTGGTCTTCCCGTAGTGAGAACTGATGGAATGTGCGTCACTGGTGTTTGAAGAGTCACATCCATGTATCTCTGTTTCTCAAACATGCTTCTGAATTTTCATCCACCGTTTGTAAAGCAGGACATACTGGGCGTTCTATAGTTTTCAGTTGGTTGTTCAGGCAACTTGACGATCCGCCGCTTCTGTGCTGCCCACTGCAACCCCCCCACGGGCGGCCTGCTCACAGATTTTCACATTGTGGCTACTGTTAGACTGTTTAGGTTGTGGCATTTCTGCTGAGCAGAGCATTTGAGCTGGGCATTATTGAGATGAAGATGAGACTGTAGGTCAGATGATGACTGTTTCTTGTGATGTTCGTGTTGATCTTCATTTGCTAATTTCTGACCTTGAAGTGGGTACTACATAATGTGTGCTCCATGATCACCAGGTGCTACCAGTTCGTGCTCTTTAGACTCCTTCAGGGTGGTGTTGGTGCCACTGGGCACACAGTCTCACTTCTCTGCCCCCCACCATTGCACACACATTTTGGAGTGCCTCCGTGTGCCTTGTGTACCAGCATTACCGTGCACGTGGCCTCACCATACTTATCTTGCACACTAGGTTGTCACGTCCCGTTGCTGTTCTCTGTCTCTACTCTCGTGGCATTTTAGAAGCGGAAAGTAAATTCTCGGTCAAGGTTGCCCATGCTGTTACTTATGATTATCGCCACCAAATGGGTGAGGACAAGGCAAACACTCAGGGAATGCTGTGCATCTGATGTATTTCCTGTAGAGGAGAGTAGAGTTGACTAACCATCCCACCTAACTCTGCCATCTCTAAACTTGACAACTAACCTTGACTTTGAGATTGAACATAATGGAATGAGTTTAAACTTTAAAGACAGCTTAACTTTGGAAACCTTTTGAAATAAAACAGTAGAGTCACAAGTATCCATCCGTTATGCTATTCGTATGATACATTATCATGGGAATACTTACCATTCACTTATTTTGCAAATAGCTATGAAAGCCAATTATCTGCCAGGCAGGGTTCTTCTAGGCTTTGAGGATACACAGTAAACACAACAGACAGACAAAATACTGTTCATATGAAGTTTCCTTTATATTGCTATAACCAAAGTTAGAATTTTAAAACCAGGGAAACTTAATAATTTTGAGAAACAAGATGTTTTTCCATTTAAGGTAATCTAAGAGTAGTTTAGATCTTGGTTATATCACTGTGGTTCTCATTTTCTGGAATAGTCACCCAGCAAATCTTTTAACTTTTTCTTTCAATTACAGATAATTCACTTACCTATAATTGAGTTCTTCACTTGAGAGATAGAAATGTTCATACAGTGAGTAAGCCTCGTTCCCTTCCCAGTCTTTAAAGAGTATTTTAAGCACATAGCGTTGCTGATTAGTTAGTTGTGAAACAAACTCATTTCCCAGCCAATATTCTCCTGAAGGGTTACCAAATCCCTGTAATGCAAGTGTAAAATTCAATTCATGTATTTTTTCTTTGTGTATTTGAAGTGAATAGTCCGTCAGCTTAACAGAGAGTAAGTATAAAATAGCAGATATTACTTTTGGTGCTGTGACAGTTCGGGTCCTTTGCATAGGAAAATGGATTTTAAACAGGTCAGTTATAAGACATGAAGCCGTTGCTGGAAGAAAATTTGTATTAGGATGATTAGAACTGCCTGGGGAGCCTCGAGCAGAAGCCTCAGCATCAGCAGCTCTGTTTATGGAAATGTGAGGCACCATGAAACAGTGGCTTACCAAAGCACACTGAGCTCACTTTAAAATTAAGCCGTGGAAGACTTGCCTTTTTTTTTTTTTTTTTTTTGGAGACAGTCTTGCTCTGTCGCCCAGCTGGAGTGCAGTGGCATGATCTCTGCTGACTGCAGCCTCCAGCTCCCCGGTTCAAGCAATTCTCCTGCCTCAGCCTCCTGAGTAGCTGGGATTCCAGGTACTTGCTACCACACCTGGCTGACATTTGTATTTTTAGTAGATACAGAGATTCGCTATGTTGGCCAGCTGATCTCAAACTCCTGACCTCAGGTGACCTGCCCGCCTCGGCCTCCTGCAGTGCTGGGATTACAGGTGTGAGCCACTGAACCAGCTGCAGCTTTTGTTTTGATAGAGTTTACCTTATATTGGCCATTTTTTAAAGGGGAGGCTGAAATGCCAATTTCAAGAACTAATCTGAACACTGATTTTAAAAACTATGTCAAAAGTCATTGGTTAGTTTGGGATTGGTGGTTAAGGTTCTGCAGATCTTGAAAACTATTTTTCACAGGGAAATTCTCTTCTGATGCTTTTTTAAAATGTCCATACCATTTTATATTCTTTCCAAGTCCTCTGAAAATCAACGCTGCCATCCTCACGTCTCTGAATAATCGTCCACCCGCCTCCGCCAGCTTCCATGTCACAGAAGGCCTGCAAATGGAAACGCAGGGTGTGAGTGACGGAGGATCCCCTTAGGTAGCAGAAGCAGGAAGAATGTGGACCCCAAGTACAGAATTCAGCCAGGGATATAAGACACGAGTAGACCGTCGGAGTTCTCTAAGAAACAGATGGTTTTAAATAAATTGAAAGAGATGGATTTAAAATGATGGTGAAAAATAAACAGTAATATAATACAAAGTGTTGATGAGAATATGACTTGGTTGTCATCATCTGTTCCAGGCTAACGACCCCACCCTGATGGCTGGCCTGAGATTGGTGTTTTTCAGAGGTCCATTGTGAATGGCACATTTTGGCAGATTGGCCCCGAACCCCACATCCCCCTCCTGTAGAAAACCATTGACTTGTGTTCACAGACTTGAAACCTTTCACTAGTTGCCAGCCTCTGCCAGCTCTGCGGAGAGCCATGTGAAGGAGATGTTCTTTGATCCCAGGCTTTGCAGGACTCCTGTTACATTCTCACACTGTGGGGCTGTTAGGCTTCCTTTATGTGCATTGCAAATCAGATTTTTTGGTTCACCTCTGAGGACAACGGCCTTGAGGCTCTGGTGTCCTGGCGCAAGGTGTGTGACCTGAGTTTGGCTTAGCAGCTTGGTCCCAAGGGTATGACTGAAGGCTTCTCTGTACATTGCTCACTGCCCACAGTTTTTCTCTAAGCAACCCTTTTTGTTTCTGCTCTTCAACTGGCTCTGTGGGTTTAAACTTTGTCCAGAACACAGAATTCTTTCTTAAGCTAAGCGCATACATGCTCAATTTCAACTCAGCTGGAGTTATATTATGAAATTAAAAACCCCTGAAAATAAGATTACATCAATAGTTTTAAATAATAAGATTACAGTAGAACGAAACATGTTTTCCAGAAAGTAAGACAAATTTTCTGCCACATACAAGGTAGGACATGCTGAAGTTAAGGTTCAAAACCAAGGGTAAATATTCTTCCTCTGTTGCACTCCATGGTCTTTTTGAGAATAATGGAGGCAATTTGGCAGGGTAAGCTTCAATGCAAACTGTTCTCTCTTTACGAGTTAGAATCCTAGAGAGGAGAGCTAAAAGAGCACCAAGGGAGTGCCTGTTCCTTCATTTCCTACATGGGGAAAGATGGACGCAGAGGAAGTGTGGTGGCTACCTGATGCCTCATGGCCAGTGGAACCAGAGAACGGTCCCTGGAACAGCCTGGTCTGCAGGAGACTTTACCCCAGCCTGCTTCTGGTCTCTCTCCAGGAAGTTCCCCCGGCTCATACTGCCTTCCCCAATGGCACTCATGTTTGGAAAAATACGTGCCATTAATGAAAATTACATTTATTAAGAAGAGAATTATTTCCCCATTTAAAATTAATCAGTCCTAGAAAATCAGTCTGCTCAAGCTAGCCCCTTATTATCGTTGTGTATTGCTATAATTCTTATTACCATTGCTACACACCACTCTAATCCAAGCACTCTGCCAGATACTTTGTGTATATTATCTATAGTCTCACAGCAACTCTGTACTGTCACAATTCTATAGTTTTGAAAGGAGAAAATATTTAGTAAATTTGATCAGTTACTCACCTACTAAGTGATATATAGGATTTGAATAAGATCTCTTTAATTCCTGTTATGTTTTTTTCCACTGACATCTGTTGCCAAAAACAAAGAAACCTGACTCTTTTGTTAATAGGCCAAAAGTCCCTCAACACAGTTCCAAGTTTAAATCAGTTCATGAATAATACTGCCTCTTATTTGCCTGCAGTCAACAGCATGGTCAGTGCTCCTCACTTCTGTCAATATGTCTTTAAAAAATCTATTTCACAAACCAGCTGAACAGGCTATGTTGGTTTGAGGATTCATGTATATATACTGAAGTTAATTCTGTATCCTAAATGGCATGCTCTTGGGTTGAAAGCATTGATATGGTTCTTGATTAGCCTATCCTTGTTCCAAGAATATTTGATTCTTCAGTGTCAAAATCACCGCTACGAAGTTACCAGTATTTAAATACACGTTCTGTCTTATTCAGAGAATAAGTTTATCTTGTTATGGAAGTGAGAGGGAAGATTCTCAAATGTCTGAGAGTCACTGCCAGCACATAAATGATTTGAGCCGTATCAGTATTCTCTTTGATTCCATTAGTGATGATGATAAGGTTATTAGAACATTTTCTTAGTACTTCATCCAAGTTTTTAGGAAAAAAGAACGGAGGATTTGTAAAAGCTGGAGTATTAGCGTTAATTGGACTATAAAACTTGCAGAGAAAGATAGTGTTCAAATAGAGTTATCCACACAGCCAGAAGTTGCTGAGCGGAAGTGCTGAAATCGATGATATCAGGATCAGAGAAGTCTTCAATATTTCCCAAGACCTTACCACTCCATTTACAACAAACCTAAGGGCAGTTAATATTTTGAATCTGTCCACTGCTGCATGGTGCAGGAACCTGATATCTTTCTATAAAGCTTGATGTTTTTCAGCAAATAATCTTTGACTTGCTTCAACTTTGAGGCCATGACGGATTAAATAGCAAACATAGGGACAAACATTAGGAGTCAGGGGTCCTGCGAAATGTAAGGAAAGAAATGACCATGTCTCTAGCAAAAGTATCCACGCTTTTAGTAAATGCCATGTTGCAGTCTCTCTCATACAAGAACCTAATGAATTTTTTAAAACTGAAGTTGCAATATATTGTCCTTTTAGGAAAAGATCTCCTCAAAGACCAATCAAACATTCTTTTCTTGCATTAGGTGAACTAGGGCAGAAGTGGGTACACTGCCAGGCAGACAAGTTGTCTGGTAGTCTTTGGAGGGAGTGAAAATAGTGACCACTCCCATTTACTGCCCCGGGTTCTACCCCAGAGGCTGGCCCTGTGTTGACACAACCTCTAAGGCTGAGGGTATCATTGTCATGTTACAGATTAGGAAACTGAGTGCTCAGAAAGGCTACATGACTTGCCCAGAGCCGCAAATGGCAGAGCTAGGATTTACATCCACGTTTGTCTGTCTCTCCCTGGATCAGCTTGTGAGTTATGGAGTCTTAAGTCTGGAAGGGAATTTAGAGGTAACAAGTGACACCATTTATTTTCGAGAATAGAAAATTGAGGTTTTTGAAAGCTTATTGTTCCCTGCTGTGTAAATGAGTTTCTTTTACTGCAAGTATTTAAAGGGAATATAAATCCTAATGTTTCCAACCATGACCTGAGGCTCCTATAATCTCAGAGTACTATATATTTTTATCTTTCTGCAGAGTATTTCAGTCATTCCAGAGCAGAGGGGGAGGGTGGGACCGTGCACTGGGTGGGAAGCTTGCACTTAGGCTGAGAAACATACATCCAGCAACACAACAGGTCCACACAGTTAGCAGGGCTGTCCCTGTGCATCACTTTCCAGGCATCTCCATTTCACAGGCATCCTCTGTCCCCCACTTTGACACTCCTGTCCCCGTTACCACTAGGCCAAGAACATGCCAACATCTGGTGACAGACAGTGGCATGCAAAGAATTGTCATGAAAACCAGATAGCAAAAGAGATAGAAAGGCCTAGCCTAGAGTCTGTTCCCTGCTTTTTCTTCTGCAGCAGACTATGTTGTCCGTGGGTCCATTCTCTTCCTTCCCCTGTTGTACTGCTTCTAGGGCACTAGGGACATTAACTAATTTTCAGGGTTGATTTAACGCAGCATGAATGAATTAGAAAGGTTTCTCTGGAAAGTATTATGTTGAATAGCATAATATTTATCTTTTTCATTCTTAATCAAGATATATGTTACTGTTTCAAGTTCCAAGTCTTTAAAACCCTAATGCTTGTATTTTTAAAGTGTTTTTCTTTAATATCGTATTAAATACTTAGGATAATACTTAGTTAAAAGAGATACTTCCAGAGCCTCTAAAATTTCCATTTTGGTACAGTATCCAGTGTATTCTCTGTAGTTATTTGCGTTGGTTCAATATGTAGCTGCTTTTACATTTATATGCAAATATATTTATTGACATTTAATATATGCAGTCATCCCGTATTCCTATAACACTTCATACTGATTCTCTTATAATATCATCCTGCCCTATCAAATATTTAAGAGAAGAGAAGCTACATTGAAACTTTCTCCAAGAGGGATTTTTTCTTTTTTTTCTCATCTAAAGCTCAGGAGGCAGGCTCTCTGAGTGAGCTTGCAGAACTGGGAATAACTGAGGTAAGCTGTGTTGTGGCTCTGCCTGCTGTGAGTACTGGCTGTCCACTCACCTTACACACAATAAATGAACAGATGCCTTGAAGTGAACTCCCCTGCTTACGAAGAAAAGGAATGCTGTCTTTGGTGTGTTTCGAGTCTTCCAGACTGTGTTAGATGAGGTTAGAATCACCTGCCCCAGCGGTTCTCATGGTGTGGACCTCAGAGTCCTGCATGTCCCCGAGACTCTATCAGCAAGTCCACAAGGTTGAAGCTGTTTTCATGATGCTAAGACACCACTGGTCGGAGGCACCGTGTTAGCATTTGCTCAGATAGAGCAAAAGCTGTGATTGGTAAAACTGCTACCATCCCCGCATGAGGCAAGGCAGTAGTAGCAAACTGTACAAGTCACTGTGCAGTCACAGACTCAAAAGAAAGGAACACTGGCATCATTGAAAAGTGTCTCTGGCACAGCAGTAGAAATTATTAATTTCATGAAACCTCTATAGCTGATGTACTATGGTTATTTGAACTTCAGTTTCTGGAAGATACTTTCTTTAAAATTAATGAAACGAGTCTGGCACCTCAGGAGAAACCACTGACAGTATGCGTTATTCAAGCAAAATGCAAGGAGAATATATTTCTTCCCGAGGATAACATTTCTACGTCATTCCTATGTGGCTTCTGTATTTCTGCAGAGCAGTGGAACATAGAGCCATTGGCAAGTACCCTGTGTGAGGTGGCTGCACAGTAACTGTGGCTTTGTACTGTGTGAGGCTGGGGGAGATTGCTGGGGAAAGACTTCTGCTCTCTGGTTCCCCATTCTCTAAAGTGGCCTGCCTAGAGCCAGGGAGTTAGTAATGGGGGACGAACGCCTCACCTTGGTCTCTTCCGTAGAATTAGGGAATGTTAACATGTAGATGCCATTCGTGGTGTGTCCTGATTTGAATACTTCAGCACAGTCTCTGAAGCTGATTTGTTCTTCTCTAGCAACAATGGGGCTCTTAGCTGCTTTAAAAAAAATAATCAGGCATTTAAATGGAGTACATAAAAAGACAAAGATTTGTTATTTTGAGACCCAATCATTTGGGGAGTTTTATTACTTTGAAATTCTTAAGTAAGCAAAAGGCCGTTCCACTTTTTTAACCTTCCCAAAAAGTTTTCTTTTAGCCTGTTTTCTTATTAATTCTCAAAGATGAATACTTACGTTTTGGTCATCAATTCCATGTAATTAAAACACTTCAAATAATCCAAACTTTGTTTGTTGATCATCAATTACATGTAATGAAAGTACTTCACAATCACATATTATTATTACTTTTTGGAGATCTTTCATCTTGAGTAGAGTAGGGTAAACTTAGTGCAGATGAACTTAAAAACAATGTCCCTAAACATTGTTACCTGTATCATGAGCCCATTGCCTGTCCCTTCAGGCCATTATCCCACTGGGGCCCTGGTGTCATTCTTTTCTTTCTTTCTTACATAGCTGAGGCCAAGTCTTTTCTTTGGAATATTGGATGGAACCATTTAGTTTTCTTTGGACTTTAGCAGCTACCCAATAGCAGTTTGCATTAAAGAGTAGAATAGTGTAACATTTCTTTATCTGTGTCTTGCATTCTTCTTGTAAGTCTGAAAATTCTAGGGCTACAAAACTTCTTCCATTTTTACCCTGCTCTCAATATTTGGACTTCCCTTTCCCTTTTTCTTTTTTCTTTCTTTCCTTCTTTTTTTTTTTTTTTTTGAGATGTTGTTTCACTGTTGTTGCCCAGGCTATAGTGCAGTGGCATGATCTCAGCTCACTGCAACCTCTACCTCCTGGGTTCAAGCAATTCTCCTGCCTCAGCCTCCCGAGTAGCTGGGATTATAGGCGTGTGCCACTACACCTGGCTAATTTTTTGTATTTTCAGTAGAGATGGGGTTTCACCATGTTGGCCAAGCTGGTCTCAATTTCCTGAACTTAGGTGATACGCCCACCTCGGCCTCCCAAAGTGCTGGGATTACAGGAGTGAGTCACTGCGCCCTGACCCTTTTTTGTCACATTAAAAAAAATGTGTGCATGTATGTGTTTGTATTCTTGCCACTATTTATATTTTATCCTAGAGACTTCCCACGGCACAGGCCTTCATGGTCTAGATGGTCTGGGAGGGAGTCACTGATCAATTCTGCTGGTCTTTTGCATGGGCTTTTTTTTTTTTTTCTTTTTTCTACTAGAATCTGAGCTACACAGTCCTCTCTACTTTGGTCCATTGTTACAAGACAGGGTTGTCGAGAACTGGCACTCTCTCTATCTTGTTCCCACCAGCCAGCATCAGGTGATTGCCTTTTCCTTTTCTGTAAATGTGACCTAAAAAATGCCACTTTCCTAAAGTATGAGAGAGTTAGATTCTATCTGTAAACCAGGTATGGCAGACTCGTAGCCCAGTGACAAACTACCAGTTTTCATCAAGATTGTGTTACTATTTCTGTTTGTTTACTTGTTTAAGTAGAAACCTTGTTTAAGTATTTCTGTTAAAACTGCCATAACTGCATGACCCAAGGAAAACGTGGGAGCCTATTCCTTATGGAACTGAAGAATACATCTGCATGACTCATGTGCAAAGTGAGTCTGTGTCAAAAGAGTGTAAGCTGTAAGGACATTATGAAATAAACCATCAACCCAATACGTTTAAGAAAAAAACTTGGCTGGGTGCAGTGGCTCATGCCTGTAATTGTAGCACTTTGGGAGGCCAGGTGGGCTAATCACGTGAGGCCAGGAGTTCAAGAACAGCCTGGCCAGCATGGTAAAACCCCATCTGAAACTACAAAAATTACCGAGGCATGGTGGTACATGCCTGTAATCCCAGCTACTCGGGAGGCTGAGGTAGGAGAATCACTTGAACCCGGGAGGCGGAGGTTGCAGCGAGCTGAGATTGCACCACTGCACTCCAGCCTGGCGACAGAGCAAACCTCTTTCTCGGAAAAAGAAAGAAAGAAAGCAAAAAGAAAAAAATTTAAATGAAAGTGCCAGAGATTGTTCATTACATCTTTAAGAATGAAAGATTCATCCCTTCTTCCCGCCAATATCTTTTTTTTTCTTTTGAGAGAGAGAGTCTCACTCTGTTGCCCAGGCTGGAGTGTGGTGCAGTCAGACAATCTCAGCTCACCGCAACCTCCACTTCCTGGGTTCAAGCGATTCTCCTGCCTCAGCCTCCCGAGTAGCTGGGATTGCAGGTGCCCACCACCACACCCAACTAAATTTTGTATGTTTAGTGGAGATGGGTTTTCACCATGTTGGGCAGGCTGGTCTCGAACTCCTGACCTCAAGTGATCTGCCTGCCTCAGCCTCCCAAAGTGCTGGAATTACAGGCATGAGTCACCACACCCTGCCCTTCCCTCCAATATCTAAGAGAAGCTGGAAAGTAAAACAGCAATAAGGAAAGCAAAATGTGCTTAAGAACCTGTCAAGAGAAGACAACTAGTGTCTCTTAAGTGCCAGTTTATGCCACTCCCTGAGAGTATTATCTCACTTAATCTTAATCGCCATCCCATGGGTGTGATACAGTTTTTCCCATTTAAAATCTAAATAAATTAATATCTGCTGTGGTTTAGTAATTTGCGCAGTCTCATCCTTGTAGTTAATGATGGAACTAACTAAAAGTAGGCTCTTTACTGCCATAAATCAAAAGTATGTTTGGGGTGTTTGCTTCATAATAATTAGAATAATATGTATTTCCCCTTCTCTTCTTCCTTCATTTTCATTGGTAGATATTTCATGAGAAATATTTGAGAAGTAGTGCCTTTTCTGAAAGATGAGAGTTTTTTTAGTATTTTGAGAGTTTTACTGGCTGAAGTTTATTAAAGCTGAACAAAAAAATGATATGTACTTTACTTACGGTTTGATGTGGACATCATAGTCACTAAATTATTAACCGTCTCCATGAGATGATGTTGCTGCCTTTGAAGAACGGAATTATTCACCGTGGCAGTCACTAATTTTTTTTCTAGTTCTTCAATGATGGAATTTTGCCTGGATACTAACACCTGTAGCTGATCTTTCTCTTCTTTTATTGACTGCATTTGGACGATGTGGTTATCTTCCATAGCTAGCACCTTCTTTTCTAGGAAACTTGTAAGGGAAAGAATTGTTAGTTAGTGAAGGCTATTAATGAAATCTTTTATATTTATTGAATTTCTACTTCTCCAAGGCACTCTGTTAAGATATTATAGGGGTTACAAAGTAATAAGATGTTACCAGAGCCCTAAGGAATCTCTGAAACTTGCTGAAAAGATTAGCTATATAAGTGTGTGTATATATGTAAACGTATAAGCATATATGTGTGTACATGCAGACTTATGCATACACATAAGAAAAGGTACCCCACCTGGGCCAGGATAGGTGGGACATGGGTGTTACATGCATTAGTTGCTGAAGTGTTCAAAAGAAGGGTGCTGCTCTTCAAGCTTAGTGCTCATGAAGTGCTTTTTCAAGAGGGCAGTTTCAATTGGGCTGGACCTTTGGGTAGGATGTTAGCTTTCTCCTAAATTATTTATATTTTAATATTAGTCCTAATGATAATAATAGCATTTAATGCTATGTGAGAAATACTCCTCCACGAGGAGGTAAATACAGCTCCCAGATTCACGTCCTGGCCCACCAGCCCTGTGACTTGGAGCAGTTTATTTAGTAACCCTATGCATCAATGTCCTCACCTGTCAATTAGGATAATATTACCTAGGTCATGGGGCTGGTCTGAGGAGCAAATGAGTTTTAAAATGTAAATGCTTACACTAGCTCCTGCCACACAATAACACTCAATGGATGTTTGCTAACATTAATATCCACATTATCCCCATTTCCAGTGAGGAAGCTGAAACTTAGGGACATTGAGGGCCGGGTGCAATGGCTCATGCCTGTAATCCCAGCACTTTGGGAGGCTGAGGCAGGTGATTACTTGAGGCTAAGAGTTCGAGACCAGGCTGGGCAACATGATGAAACCCTTTCTTCACTAAAAATACAAAAATTAGCCAAGTGTGATGGAACATGCATGTAATCCCAGCTTCTCGGGAGAACGAGACAGGATAATCACTTGAACCCGGGAGGCAGAGGCTGCAGTGAGCCGAGATTGTGCCATTACACTCCTGCCTGGGTGACAGAGTGAGATATCATCTCAAAAACAAAGCTTAAAAAAAAGAAAAGAAATGTAGGGACAATGAATCACATACCTAAAGTCACACACAGCAGGCGGCAGGGGCAGAATCCAATCACAGAACTTTCTGACCCTGAAATCTGCTTCGCTCCCTCTTTTAATGTGACCCCCTTCCTTCTAAAATATCTAACCAGCACTATGACATATACTTAATACCTAACAGTTAATACGTGAGGCAGCCCCTTGAAGAGCTTTTTAAAAATTATTTAGAGAGCTGATAAAGTTATGCCATGTAAGTCCTAAGAGATTTTATTAATGGTTATATAGTTTGTGTTTCTAGTTTCAATTTATAAACATACATTACTATATATATGTTCAATGAAGAGTGTACCACCTTTAAATGAAAAATAGTTCCTGTCCATTAAACCAGAGGAAACAAATCTAAGAGAGCAGAGTCTTTGTAAATAAGAAACATTTCGGAATGTTAACTGTTTCCCAGGAACAAACTCAAAGACATACACAGTCAAGGTACTTGGCAGATGTTTTTTTTGTTTGTTTGTTTTTGAGACAGAGTCTCCCACCGTCGCCCAGGCTGGTGCATTGCATGATCTCGGCTTGTTGCAACCTCCGCCTCCCAGGTTCAAGTGATTCTCCTGCCTCAGCCTCCCAAGTAGCTAGGATAAGGCGCCTGCCACCACGCTTAACTAATTTTTTGTATTTTTAGTAGAGATGGGGTTTCCCTGTGTTGGCTAGGCTGGTCTCGAACTCCTGACCTTGTGATCTGCCTGTCTTGGCCTCCCATAGTGCTGGGATTACATGCGTGAGCCACCGTGCCCGGCTGGCAGTTTGTTTTTTAGATAAGATACAATGGGAAAATGCAATAGCCTGACACTACATTCTAAAGAGGCACCTAAAGAAGCTTTCTGTGATAACCGCAGGGAAAGCAGCAACTAAAGACACCTCAAGATCTTCATTCTGTTTGTACAAGGCCAGTAAATAAAGCTTTCAAAATATGGACACTTTTAAAAATAGTAAAACAGTGCCCAGATATCAGATTCCTATCTCTAACATTTTCCTTTCAATATAAAGTTTAGTACACATGAATTTGCACATTGCACAGTTTTGTTTTAAAGGAAGAGGACCTCTTATTCCCTTTTTTCAGTCCTGTATAAGTCAGATATTTAATAACGAAATATATCGATGGCATCTTATATTTCAGACTTATATTCTTGCTTACCACGGCTTCTGTTAATGTCACGTTAAAGCTAGTGAAATATTCTATACATTTCACTAGCTTTTTTGAGAAGGCATGTGAAGAGCAGAGAAAAATTATTTTCCCACTTATTTGATAAAGAAACCTTGAACTGGCCATTTAACCCTGCTGTGAATTATCTAAAGCCTCCTCAATCATTTAATTTCCTAGGAACTGAAAGCATGTGAAATTGACATGGATGTTTCACTGAGGGATAGCTGGGTTCAGATCATGTCTTATCTTCCATTTATCTTTAACAGTGATGTACTGAATACCTACCATGTACAAGGTGTTTTTCATGGTTTTGGAGAAAAATCAAGAAATGAAAGCATCATGAACCACAGTCTTAAGAAGGCGGAAGTTTAGATGTTTTGATGATTTTCACAACATCAAACTAAAAAGACAAGGCTTTGAATGTCTCCCTTGAGGAAAACCTTCCTCAAAGCTTACGGCCATGTAAGGTCTGTAAATAGAAGTGATCACAGGGAGTACGTAGGAAGATCACGGTTTCACTGAAGAGAAAATGGAGACCCTGAGAAGTCACCTTTGGTGTCACTAGCACCTTCAGGCAAAAGGAAGGAGCCTTGGGCTGGGAATCCAAGCTGTGTTACGTGGGCAGCCACCCTGCTGTGGCCCTCAGGTGCATGTCTATCTAGGTGAATATCTATCTATCTAAACTAAGCTCTATGGAAAATGAAGGCATCTGATTAGATGACCACTGGGGCCCCTTTTAGTTCAAATAATCTGTAAATCCACCTTTTTTTTTTTTTTGACGGTAACATTTTCTGAATCTTTAACCCTGCAAACGATATTAACCAGCTGAGGAACTGGCTACCCATTATGTGTCTTGCCCATAAGGAGTTACAATCAGTATTAATAATAGTTATTAGATATTCACTTGTAGCTCTGAAATGTATTCCAGCTCCCTGATCATTGTAAATCAGTATGTGACTTTGGAGACATGGGGGTCTCTCTATGTTGCCCAGGCTGGTATCAAACTTCTGGGCTCAAGTTATACTCCTGAGTCAGCCTCCCAAATAGCAGGGATTACAGGATTACAGGTACGTGCTGCCACACCTGGCTAACTTTTTTATTTTTTGTAGAAATTAGTTCTCATTATGTTGCCCTGGCTGATTTCAAACTCCTGGCCTCAAGAAATCCTACCACTTTGGCCTCCCAGAGTGCTGGGATTACAGGCACGAGCCACTCTGCCTGGCTTGAATCTATTCTATAAAGAAAGCAATTGCACTTTTGGGGAATTGTAAAAGATTATTTAAAATATTATTTGTCCAATGTGAAATACCATTTGCATATTTTTGTAATGATGTTGTTGCAAATAAAATCTTAGGCCACTCAGAATTTAAGGTAGAAAACACAGCATGCGGAACTCATACACCTGTAAAATCATCAACACTAGTTTCTTTTTTTATTATTTATAATTGATGTAAAAAAACTTTCTATTATTTCATTTCATATTTGTGACAAAAGAGAATATGATTTCTACAGCTGATGAGAAAAAGCTTATTCTTGTTGCAGGCATAGTTGAAAAGCAGTATGATTGGACATATATTTGCAAAGATGATATTTGGGGGACATAATTGACCCAAATTGGTAATTTTAATATTGTAGCATGCTAAATTTGAAACCCAAGTGGGGAAACAGTATTCAGTACTCGGATATGTTCCACAAACTGGACATAGCCTAGATTTGTCATGGACATCGTTGCATAAAAGGCAAGAGAAAAGTCATCTCCAGCTCCTGTATGTTCCCGGAGTCACTACAGCATGTTGAAGAGAACATTATTAAGACTATTTTTTTAAAATGAGGCCTGGTATGGTGGCTCATGCCTATAATCCTAGCACTTTAAGAGGCTGAGGTGGGCAGATTGCTTGAGTCCAGGAGTTTGAGACCAGCCTAGGCAACAGTGGAAAAACCTTGTCTCAACTAAAAAAAAAGTACAGAAAATCAGCTGAGTGTGGCGACATCTGTCTGTAGTCCCAGCTACTCGGGAGGCTGACATGAGAGAATCACATAAGCCCAGGAGGTTGAGGACACAGTGAGCTGAAATAGCACCACTGCACTCCAGCCAGGGCAACCAGAGTGAGACCCTGTCTCCAAAAAAAAAAAAAAACTTTAAAAGAAAATGAAATTAGCAGGATTGTTATATCTCAATGATTGGTCTCAAATGTTCGTTTACTGTTTTGTAGAAGAGAAATCTGAAACATGAAAGAAAAATATTTGAATTTTAAAAATCTATTTGCTTTTCAAAACCCTAAATCAATAATGACTTAAACTTGGTATACAAGAATTATTTCAGCTTAGTTCTTGATTAACAGTAAAGAACAATTATTAAATAAGAAGTACATCATTGTTTCTGGTTAAGAATAAAGAATTATTTAAGTTGTCAAATAGGATATATTGTTATAGCCTTGTTCCATGTTGTATATACATGTCTTGATTAAAAACAAGGAAATAGGCACATCAGGTATGTGCATAAAATTATCCTCTTATGTCCCCAACTGGAACAAACCTATGAAAACAGTCTCCACCTATCACTTACAATTGTTTTTTCTATTGTTGATCTTGGGATTTTTCTATATTTTATTTAAATATTAATATACTCATGTTTAATATTAATTTTTGGTTTTACTTTATCATGTGTTTGAAGAGGAAGCATTGGATCATAAAATGTGCATTGGCTTACAGTCTAAGTGTAGCTTCTGTACTGTAGATCATTCTGCGTTGAATGAAGCTGAGTCTCCAAGGACAAAGGGTCTTGGTCAAGTTAATACTGAAATAAAATGTCTAGGCCAGTGGTGCTTTCCCTCCACAACACTAGCTGTATTTTTAAAACAGATTAGCACGTATAATACTCAGGCAGAGTTTGGAGGATTACCGTAAGAGGATCTTTAAGGGGCCAGGGAATGAAAGGCAAAATCCAGGACTGTGTTAGGAGATCTGTGCCTGTGAAGGAATTATCTCCAAGCCCGCTCCCATCTCTTCCCTCATGAGGTTCCTGACCCTTACACTAGAGGTGAATAAACTCACGATTCTGGGAGTTCATCATTTGAGACCAACTTTCATATCTTGAAAGTATACAATTGTGAATTATAGATGTTTGTGTACTGTTATTATTACCTGTTCTTATCTTGCAATTTGTTTATTTCACTGGTCTGGTCCAAAATCTGTTTTTCCAATTTGTTTGTCGAGAGGGAGTGTTCCAGGAGCTGAAGTTCAAGTCTCGTGGTCTGATTTAATACCTAAATTTGACACAATGAAGTTCCTATTTATTATTTTTTAATTAGTTTAACTTTCAAACTTCCTTTCCATTAAAGCACCCAAGCTACACAAAAACAAAACCAAAACGTTATTCGCCCGAGTATCTTATTTTAGCATATTTTTCATTTTCAGAAAAGGCTCCATGTCTTAGATCACATCTGAGTGTGTTGAACTTTTTTACATTTTTTCCTACACATCTCTCTTTTTTTCTTTTCTTTCTTTCTTTTTTTTTTTTTTTGAGACGGACTCTCGCTCCATCACCCAGGTTGGAGTGCAGTGGCATGATCTCGGCTCACTGCAACCTCTGTCTCTTGGGTTCGAGCAGTTCTCCTGCCTCAGCCTCCCCAGTGGCTGGGATTACAGGTGCATGCTACCATACCTGGCTAGTTTTTTATATTTTTGGTTCAGACGGGGTTTCACCACGTTGGCCAGGCTGGTCTCGAACTTCTGATCTCAAGTGATGCACCCACCTTGGCCTCCCAAAGTGCCGGGATTACTTGGATGAGCCACTGCACCCAGCCATATGTCTGTATTTTGGAAAGTGGTTGATAGTTCTGGTCAGTGGGGTTTGTGTCAAATAATAAATGTTATTTTTCTAGTCTGTCCTATTTTCTCATTTCACACAATGAGAGAAGTAGAAACATAAAATGGTCATATTTCATAGGCCAAAAGGATTTTCCCTTTGCTTAAAACAAAATGCTATTCTCATATTTATTTGTCACTAGACAGAGAGGTTAGAAGTCACATGCTTCCATTATATGAAAATATAATTTTTAGCCTGGCATTTCCTCATTTGTCACCACTTGTTTAGACTTTTATTCCTTCTTTGCCACTTCTCTTTCCTATTTTAAATCTTGTTTGAACCAGCTGAGACAGTATAGCGTCAGTGTGAAACGAGCCTCAACCTTGCTGTGCAGGCCTTTCTGACCTACTGTGTGGCTTGACCAGGGCTGCTCTCCCATGGATTCTCTAGCGCCTGGCTGCCCTACAGCAGGAAGAATCGATTACTCACATCCTCCATGTCATGCCTATTCAGGATGTGATAGCACATGCAAATGGCAGTCATCATTGTTGCCAAGGAACCAGGGACCTTGAAAGAATCATTGTTTGCTGCTGTCTTTATGTCATTTGCAGGAGCCTTGGCCAGTCCGCAGCACGGGTTTCAGGAATGGGCTTATCCTTAGTCAGAGCTGGTCGAGTTCTTATCACGAAAAGTCTTCTGTGAGAATAAAGTCCTTGGCCAACGTAAGGGTTTGTTTGGGTTTTAATATTAACACCTGGAATATAGATTTGGCCTACATCTTCTTTGGGTCCAAATATCCTATGTTGATTATTTCTAAAAGGAACTGGAAAATGGTGTCTCCTACTTAATTCATAAGGGTTTTAAAATGAGTGAACTTTGGTGGGGAGGCAAGGAAACATGGCATCTAAGTCGTGATCAGCCCAGTAGTCATGGTAGCCTTTTCCACATCAGTTTTCTGGATAGCTGGATCACCAGCCAGCCATCACTGCTCAGTTTGATCATCTCTCATTCTGACAGGCTTGGAGAATCTGACTTCTAATCAGAAATTTTTATATTTGAATTTAAACCTATTTCACAAAGTCAGTAACTGCTCAGCAAATGCCTTCAAGCAGAGCGGGCACATAATTCAGTCTCTTTGTGGCCTTTCTTAACTCAGCCATTTTTCTTTTTTTGAGACGGGGTCTTACTCTGCTGCCCAGGCTGGAGTGCGGTGGTACCATCTCGGCTCACTACAGACTCTGCCTCCCAGGCTCAAACAATTCTTGTGCCTCACTAAGCCTCCCAAGTAACTGGGACTACAAGTGCACACCAGCATGCCTGGCTACTTTTTTTTTTTTTTTTTTTTTTTTTTTGGGTAGAGATGGGGTTTTCTCACGTTGTGCAGGCTGGTCTTGAACTCCTGAGCTCAAGCCATCCACTCACCTTGGCCTCCCAAAGGGCTGAGATTACAGACGTGAGCTAACTCACCGGCTGGCTCAGACATTTTCATGTGTTCAGTTGGGCTTTATATGGAAAAGCTGTTTAGTTTCCATCCATTTTCTTATTTTCCTGTTATCCTGGATACATGATATCTAGTTTCACAATAGGCATTTTTTGTTAAATCATGTGACCCAACACAAGCACATTAAATGCTCTGAAGTCTCTGACTTCTGCAGGATGTAGCAAGGTTTGCATTGTTGCTCTGTCCTAACACTTTTTCATTACTAGTATTTTGTTATTAAACATGTTTGCCAAGCTCCCATGCTTGGATCTATTATTGTAAAATATAAGAAATGTTATATTTTAAAATAACATTTTTAAAATGCTTATGAGACAGTCTTTGGATAAGCTATTAAATTGCCCATCAGTCTTACTATCAAAAGGTGGGGCATGTGACTTGATCATTACTAATTAATTCTAACAGATTGGTGCAATTTGGACATTGAAAGTAATGGCATTTGGGTGCGGTGGCTCATGCCTGTAATCCCACCACTTTGGGAGGCCAAGGTGGGCAGATCACCTGAGGTCAGGAGTTTGAGAACAGCCTGGCCAACATGGTGAAACCCTGACTCTACTAAAAATACAAAAAATTAGCCAGGCGTGGTGGTACATGCCTGTAATCCCAGCCACTCGGGAAAGTGAGGCACAAGAATCACTTGAACCCGGGAGGCGGAGGTTGCAGTGAGCTGAGATCGCACCAGTGCACTCCAGCCTGGGCAACAGAGTGAGACTCTGTCTCAAAAAAATAAGATAAAATAAGTAATGGCAAAAACTGGAGTTACTTTTGGTCCAAACTAATAATAATTGACTGTAGATATATATTAATATATTGACTTAAATTTTTGGTATTTCTTTATCTTTAGTTTTTATGACTTCCTAAGGATTAAATTTTTAGTAACTTATGATCCATTATGTGAAATATTTGTGTATATTTTCCCTAAACTGTTCTGATATCGTGGAAAGACCTGGTAATCAAGTAATTTGTTATTCTATTCTCTCATCTAAAAGTCTTTTGTTTTTCTGTCATTTTGCTACTGTTTTCTTTTACCTCATCCAACCATTTTTAGAAAGACAATGGAAGAACACCTGTGCCCTTCTAGAAGGGATCTCATAAGAGTGGCAGGCTACAGCTTCTCCCCTCTCAAGTCCCCTCCTAGCTCACGTCTAGCATTTCTCAATCCTTTTAGCTGAGGTGGCATATAAGAATAATATATAGTGGGGATTGTTTTACTTAAATCTACCAGTTTTTAGAAAGCATTCCTTATAGCCCAGACTAGGAAGACACTAACTTCAAAAGCCTGTAAAGAAGCCAGAATGAGGAGTCAGCAAGCGGACTTGGCCGCTGAGAGTCACGACCACAGCCTTGAACTTGCAGCATCGGCATTTGTCCTAATGGCTGCTTTTCCCTTTCCCACCCAGGCTGTTTGCTGGGTCACATGTTGTGCATCATTTAGCATAACTCTGGATGAATTTTCTTCTTTTTGAAATTCTATTTTGCTCTTATTTTAATAGTTTCCTATTTCTCTCTCTCTCTGTATGTGTGTGTGTGTGTGTGTGTGTGTGTGTGAGAGAGAGAGAGAGAGAGAGAGAGTGAGACAGAGTCTTACTGTGTTGCCCAGGCTAGAGTGCAATGGCACAATCTCAGCTCACTGCAACCTCCAACTCATGGGTTCAAGCGATTCTTCTGCCTCAGCCTCCCAAGTAGCTGGGATTATAGGCGTCCACCACAATGCCCAGTTAATTTTTTATTTTTATTTTTTAGTAGAGACGGGGTTTTGCCATGTTGGCCAGGCTGGTCTCAAACTCCTTACCTCAGGTGATCCACCCACCTCGGCTTCCCAAAGTGCTGGGATGACAGGGGTGAGCCACCGCGCCTGGCCACTAGTTTCCTGTTTCATCCTCTTCCTTCTGTTACTGTTAATCATTAGCTCATAGAATCTCACAGTGGAAAGAGAACTTAGCAATCACTTGTCTGGCCCAATCCTTTATATTTTTTGAGGCCCAGAAAAGATGAGTGCCTTGTTCCAATGCATTCATCTGGCTAGTGGCAGACCTGGCGTCACGGCAGAGCTCAGGGCTCTTGCTCAAGCGTGCACTGTCATTTCTGTGGCAGGACGCTTCTCACTGTCCCACTTTTCTCCTTCTCCATAAACTCATTCCATCGGCTGTGTTAGCAGTTCTTGGAGATTCAGGTTTTATCTTAACTCAAGAGTTAGATTTAAGGGCAGAGTTTCTAGCTCTCTGCCTCAGTGCTTTTCATTTCTCAAATGTTCACAGACTTTAGGACTTAGAAATGGAAAATGATCCTGAGAGTCCAGAAAGCACCAGGGAGACAGAGGGGGTATTCATCTTGCAGTGGTCAGGGATGAGTGGCATGAAAGTGACTCAGATGTCTTCAGGAGATAGAACACATGAAATTTAACCTCAGTATTAAAAACAAAAACTGATTTACTGATTTTAAATTCATAACCAGCCGTACATCCTTAATTTCTTATCGATTCATTGCTTTTCTCCTGTGGTGGTGCTTTCTTTCGTGTCCCATGCCTTCATTGAGGAACCTCCTGGTGCAACTGAGTGCCGCTGTCTAGCTGTTGGGATACCATGTGCTTTATGTGGCATTACTTACTTGGGCTTCCACGTCCGTTAACTTCCGCGTTTGCTCTGCTGTTTGGTTCAACAGGCTCGTTCCTATTTCTATCATCACAGCTGTCTGGTTCTGCACTGCATTCTGCTGCAGCTCTACCATTTCTTTTTTCATGTTGTCCTGGATGTAATTCTCAAGCTAGAAGAGAACAATGTTAGAAGAAAGTCATTAGTCAGATGACCAGAAACTGATTCCTAAATCTTTGTCATCTCTTCCCTATCAAAAAAAAAAGTCTATTAGAAGATCTGTTCTTGCCTTCCTTGTGGAATCTTGCTATTTTATTTTTCATCACTAGCAGGAAAATACAGTGTGATTTTATTTTTATGCAAAATCTGGCAACTTTCACATCGCGTAAAGGAGGGAGACAAGCTATTGGTAGCTTCTGTGTTCCTCTAGAAGTCCACGTCACGGGAGGCCACAGAGGGTGGTAAGGGCAGCCACAGGGACTGTTGGGGGCTGCCGCTGTGGGGTTGTGTCTGTCCTACCCAGCTGCAACTCTGACAATGCAGTGCAGGAAATGATAGTTTGATAATAAGCATCACTATTTCTATCATATTCTAAACTTTTGGTTTCTCCACACAGACTTGAGAAGACACTCTAAGACAGCATCTAAGGAAAGGAGCACCTTTTGATTTTCCTCTTTTTTTTCTTTTTTTTCTGAGATGGAGTCTCACTCTGTTGCCAGGCTGGAGTGCACTGGTGCAATCACTGCTCACTGCAACCTCCACCTCCTGGGTTTAAGCAGTCCTCCTGCCTGAGCCTCCTGAGTAGCTGGGATTACAGGCACCCACCACCATGCCCAGCTAATTTTTGTATTTTTAGTAGAGACGGGGTTTCAACCTTGTTGGCGAGGGTGATCTCGATCTCCTGTCCTTGTGATCCGCCTGCCTCTGCCTCCCAAAGTGTTGGGATTACAGGCATGAGCCCCCGCCCCCAGCCTGATGTTCCTCTTAACCTACAGAATCACCACTCAGTTCCACATTCTGTGGGGTCTTCCCCACCTTCCTTCTCATTGAGTTCATTCAACCTATGAAATTTTTCCTAATGTGATGCGTTTTTCACGATCTTCTCATTTCACGTATCAGGCAAACTTTTAATCCCACCCTGGTCCATTTATCACCTAATGTGCCATAGGCTGGTTCTTCTTTCCCTCAGTTTCTAAAGATGATCATGCCGGCTAATTTTAACATTAGCTTAAACACAAGAGAAAGAAGCAACTCATTTCTCTGCCATTCGTACAGATATCCCTGTCTGTGGCAGTGAAATTATATAGTGATGTATGACTGCAAGACAACTTGGTATGTGGGAAGAGCCTGTGGGCTTGGAGCCAGGGAAGCCTGCCCTCTGCTTTATAGCCTTGGTTCTAGGAAAGTTGCTTAACCCTTTGGGACCCTAATGTCGTCATATGTAAAATAGGGCTTCTGGTTGGTCAGAGGACTATCTTAAGGAGGAGTTACGCTATGCTTTTAAAGTCATTGTGTATGTAACTCTAGCTACTTAACATTTAATTTTTTTCTTCTTCTTTTTTTTTAATATAATGATCTAATGATGGGAACCATTATTCCATTCACTGGTTGAAAGTATAAGCTCATGAATGCAGAAACCATGTTTTCTTCCTGTTCACACAGTGTAACAAACATTTTTTATTACATTGAATAATTGAAAAATGATTTTAAAACTGCTTCTGGTGCTTTCTTTAAAACCTTGAAATTCTCTAAGAGAAATCATGCGTGGAGTCAGTCATCAGACTGATTTCCCCCAAAGTGTTGACCACTAAGTAATTCTGTGTTTCTTTCTTTAAGAGTAGGAAAATAGAATGGGAAGGGTAGAGTTTCTCTCCTAGAGCTTCTTTGTTGATGCATTTCATAGATTGTGTCTTGTGACTGGTATCAGATGGTTTTAGGATTAGACTGGAACTATAAGTTTACTATTTCTGACGCCCCCTCACCATGACTCTGCCCCACTTCTCTAAGCTCCCAGCTCCTCATCCTGGCAGCTAAGGCTCCCTCCCTGGCAGCTGTGGCTATTGGATGGATCAGATGAGCAGGATGTATGAAAGGCACAGCCAGCCCTCCATCTGCGGCCTCCACATCTACGGATTCAACCACACCATCAAAATATTTTTTTTAAATAACAATACAATAATAACAAAACAAAAATTGTAAAACAGTACAGTATAGCGACTATTTACTTGGCATTGACATTATGTTAGCTATTCTAAGTAACCTTAAGATGATTTAGAGTATGCAGGAGGATGTGCGTAGGATATAGGCAGATGCTACCCTGTTTTATAGAAGAGGCTTGAGCATTGTGGATTTTGGTATTCTCAGGGATCTTGGAACCAGTCCACCACACATATCAAGGGATGATTGTAGTGGAGCTCCAGTAGTGTAAAATCATTTTGTGATCAAGCCATCCGCCTGCCTCCGCCTCCCAAAGTGCTGGGACTACAAGCATGAGCCACTTCATCTGGCCAAAACCTTTACTTTCCAATATGAATCAAAATACAGTAGACCACTATATATATATAAAATCAGGCTCTGTTACCCAGCAAGTCAACAACCATCTCCACTATAGGCTTCATAAAATGTGAAGAATCTGAAATCTTATTAACGCTTTCTCAGAGTTAGCCAAGGCTTTTTAGAGTCTGTGATCTTTAATTCATTCCTTCGCCTTCCTCCCCTTCCTTTATAAAAACTGTGACTTTTGTGATTGAAATAAACGATTTAGAAGAAGCCATAGATGGCAGTGTGTAATTCTCCCCTCCGCTCATTGCCATGGGAGTAATGGAATTTTTGAGGTTGCAGCTAAAGCTGTGTGTCACCCAGAGGCACTGTCTTTGTTACTCCTCACACCAGCCAAGATAATATTTGAAAAGATTCATTTTGGGAGGCTTGGAACTACAGCGATAGACTCCAGCTGGAGTTGAGTTTAAACCCATACTCAGAAATAATAATTTACAAAGTGGTATTAATAAAAAGTCTTAACCTTCTTCTTGATTTCAATACTTAAGAGCTAAATAAAAATCATTGTCTTTTGTCACTCTAAACCATATAATCAGAGAGGGAAAATGAATCCTGTAGTACTGCCTTCCCCCATTTCTGCAGCTACTGAGTCAGATGTGGTTGCAGCTCCCCAGAGATATGAAAGGATTGTTTATATTTGAAAACTTAAAGTCAAATTCCAATTTAAAGTTAAACTTAGGAGCTTTGACAGACATACAGGCCCAATTTTTAAAAATGAAATTTCTTAACTTGCCATATTGTTTTCTAAACTTAAAAACAATAGAATCCAAGATCTTTTTTAAATTGCTACTTTTTTGCTTTTCAGGATGACAAAGTATAGGTACACAGTGGGTGAGATACTGTGTGTCCCTGTATGTTATTCTTACATAAAAGCAAATTATAAATACATACAATATGTGTATATACAGATATGTATATGGCATATCTGTATATAGTGTCTATACACAATATATAAAACTCTTGAAGACATGCATCATTTAAATAAAAGAAAATTATGTATGATACTGACTGCATTGCTAATTAATTGAAGTATTTGGGAGAAGAATGGAACAGAAACAAAAATGTCCAGTAGTAGATATTTTGTGTTGATTTAAAAAGATTTTGGGGCCAGGTGTGATGGCTCGTGACTGTAATTCCAGTACCTTGGGAAGCCGAGGTGAGAGACTCATGAGCTCAGGAGTCTAAGACCAGCCAGAATAACATGGTGAAACCCCATGTCTACAAAAAGAAAATTAGCTGGGCATGCTAGCACATGCCTGTAGTCTCAGCTACTGGAGAGGCTGAGGTGGAAAGATTGCTTGAGCCCCAGAGATCAAAGCTGCAGTGAGCCATAATGGTGCCACTACACTGCAGCTTGGGTGACAGAGTGAGACTTTGTCTCAAAAAATATATATAAATAAATAAAAAGATTTATGTTCTTACTCTTGAAGTCATGAAATTAAGGTTTAAGAGAAGTGTATGATATGACGGGTACTCTGAAAACAAGGAGGAATACTGTATGTTTAGCCCCAGATACACTAGCGACAGGAGCAGCCACAGTGGGAGTAGGCAGTGTTCCTTGGCCGCCTGTGCTGCCAGCGCCGTCCAGGAGTGGCCGTCTCACAACTCCAGGTGCCTCGTGTCAGCACAGGTGGATGCAGTGCTGAGGCCTGGAATCACCCTCAGCAAAATGTTAGTTCAACCCAGAGGCCGCTTCATACTTTCCCTGCCTTTTAAGAGCCAAGAGTGATATATCTCAAAATTGGCTCGAGTATGCCTTCCAGTTCCAAGCTTCACAGTGCCGTAAGAAAGCAGACAGACCACCCACCCCTCCGTGGAGGGCCATTTTTACCACCAGAAAAGCCCAGAATTAAAGATTACCAATGCCAATTCTATCTTCTGGGAGTATCCTGACAAAAGAATCGTGTGTTTTCCTCCAAAGATTAGTGGTAATTTTTAGAGATACAGAAAGACTAGGGATGTCCAAAATATAGTATAAAAATAAACATTTCCAAATAAAGATCTCCCATGTAATGTAGCCTTTCCATAAATCACCACATATTAAGGAGAATGAGACTGAACCTAGAAGCAAAGCCATCTGGCTCATCCACATGGATAGATGGGCCTTGAAATTTCCCTGTCTCTTGACCTTGATGAGTTAGTTATTTTCTAGTTTATTACCCTAGAATGTCTTTCTGTTTAATGTCTCTCTTATTTTTACTGGCTGTCACTGAAAACCAAAAATATAGAAACCTTCCAGAAATATGAAATTCTGTTCTAGTATAAGGAAGTCTTAGTACAAGGGGAAAAAATACCCAGTAAATAAGCCATCCTCCACGGGCAGCACCAAACTCCACTTGCCTTTGGCCAATGATTCCCAGCCCTGTCATCTGCACCGAACTGCTCTCATCAAAACAGTTCCAAGATACTTGAACCTCCCATGGGAGGGGACACGATTCTTTCCAATGTCACGTGCATAGCATGTGAAACAGATTCACGTTTTGCAGGAACGTTTGCCATTGCCTTCCTAGCTGTAGAGGATTACTCCATGTGCGCGATCTGTGGGCACACGTGTCCAAATAGGTCCCGCTGTGCATGTGTGTGAGGACAGGTGCGTTCACTTTGTCCTCTTCTTGATGGTGGACACGCTCGGCGAGTGTGGGGCCTTGGGCTGTTCCTCCTTTCTCCAAACTCAAATGAGTTATGCGAGTGTAACACTGAGGTCTGTGGCAGATCCTAGCTGCATGGCTTGCTGCTCAGTGATTTTCAGTGATTTGCTAACAAAGCGTCGTGCCCCAGACATAGTCTTTAAAACTTGGCAACACATCGAAGCTCAAGCAACCAGAATGAAATATTTTAACACAACATATATATATATACACACACATATATAGTTGTGTAAAATATGTTCTGAAGTTTTTTATTACTCCCACACATTTTGAATGACAGAATTTGACAGAAAAAATAGGTCCATTTATAAGGTAGCTATGGCAGATTGATTACACATTTGAAAGTTTATCTGGCTATCTTCCTTCTCACCGAGATTGCCATCATTATTTTTTATACTAAAAGAAAAGTTATCTTGAATTTGGCTCAGTAAAGGAAAACATAGATAGTAGATGAAAACTATCCCCAACTTGGAGATTCTGGTGTTGAATTTCTCACCAACTGAAGAAGCTGGTAAAATTCAAGGTCCTTAGACCTTTTTGTTAATTAGTTTTTGTCCATTTGAATGACCTAAGATGGACAAAAACGAATTGATGAGAAGGTCTAAGGACACTGAATTTTCCAGTAAATTAACAAATAATTTGAGATTTCCTTGGAAACATTTTCCTGTTACCCATTTCAGTTTAGAAATAAGATACTGCAACCATCTGTCTTATACACACACAGACACGTTTTTCTACCCCCATGATTCCATCTTCCCACTGTCCTCTCTTTCCCAATGGCCACACAGCCCCCAGCTGCTTTCCTTTCTTCTCACTGTCGCAGTCGGGGAACCACATGCAAAGCTGGTGACTGCAGCTCACTTTCTTCCCTTGCAGATTTTGCCAGAGGATAAGGACCAGATTCCTTCTTTTTTTTTTTTTTTTTTGAGATGGAGTCTTGCTCTGTTGCCAGGCTGGGGTACAGTGGCACAATCTCTGCTCACTGCAACCTCTGCCTCCTGGATTCAAGTGATTCTCCTGCCTCAGCCTCCTGAGTAGCTGGGATTACAGGCAAGCACCACCACGCCGGGCTAATTTTTGTATTTTTAGTAGAGACAGGGTTTCATCATGTTGGCCAGGCTGGTCTCAATCTCTTGACCTCGTGATCCACCCACCTCGGACTTCCAAAGTGCTGGGATTACTGAGCCACCGCAGCTGGCCAGATTCCTTCTTTTTAAGACACATACTACTTCCTGACACCCCTGATCTCGTGGGCCTCCGACCTGGGTGCACACTGCCCTTAGCCGTCCCAGCTGTCCAGCAGCCTCGTACCACAGCCATCTTTGTATCTCCTCCTTGAGTCCTTTCTTCCCCCTCGGGTCCCATCGTCCCCCATTGCATGCTCTCAGCAAAGATACTCATTTTATATTTCATTTTGATATGAAAACCATTTTGTATGTGTGTCGTTTCGTTTTAAATCTCCACAGGCAATAGGTTAATGTTCTTGCTTGCTTAGTGAATAGTGAATAGAATACTGAAACCCTGCAACTGTTCCCCATGCACACCCTAGTAACAACAAGCAAAACATTCGCGCTTACAATTAGTCTGAAAACTTGAGTGTGAAATGATTAAATCCAGGGAGATTTGGTTTGGGAAGCTTTTGACCTAATGTTCTTGATTCCCTGTCATGAGGAAACTCTGAACATCATTTGAGGTCTCCAGACAGAAAAGTGGCAAAACTGGGCTTTCCTCCCTTCCTTTCAGAGTTGGGCTGTTTTGTGTGTTTTCATTCTGGAGATTGTGCTGCCTAAGCAGCTTTCTACTCAGCAGTACTTCGTGGCAGAGGCTAAAGAGCGAAGGATGGGGAGATGCGGGTTTGGGGCAGCCCTTTGTCCTCCTACACCCCTCACCGGAGCCTGGGGGTAGCACATTACCCACAGGTAGAGGTGATGTTCACATGGCCTGTGACGTGGGAAGTAAGTTTTTTTTCCGTTTTCTCTACCTGTTGATGCCAGACTGGAATTTACAGAACCTAGAAAAGTCTCTGCCAAGGCTACTTGCCTTCTACTGACTGTCTTTATAGCCTTGGCCTTTTCTTCATGTTCTGTGTAAGGCCCTAGAAATGGAAACACAAGCTAAAGGCCGAGGAAGGGAAGCCTGACCTCTGACCGATTTCCTGCTGGGTCTTGTGACTTCTCTTAAGGAGCATACTTGCCTTCACCTACCCGACCACGTGGACACCTGCCCACATAGGATCTTTCAAGCACTTCCTGAAATGGATCTGTTCTGATCTAGCCTTTTTGCTTTTTTCTATTAATAATTTTTTTTTTTTTTTGAGATGGAGTCTTGCTCTGTCCCCCAGGCTGGAGTGCAGCAGTGTGATCTCGGCTCACTGCAACCTCTGTCTCCCTGGTTTAAATGATTCTCCTACCTCAGCCTCCCAAGTAGCTGGAATTACAGGCATGCAC
Source organism: Cheracebus regulus (assembly GCA_963574635.1). Taxonomy (NCBI): domain Eukaryota; kingdom Metazoa; phylum Chordata; class Mammalia; order Primates; family Pitheciidae; genus Cheracebus; species Cheracebus regulus. The sequence continues at coordinate 39,025 of CAUYQU010058887.1, read as the reverse complement.
TAACATGCCTGGCAAATTTTTGTATTTTTAGTAGAGACGGGGCTTCGCCATGTTGGCCAGGCTAGTCTGAAACTCCTGACCTCAGGCAGTCTGCCTGCCTCAGCCCCTCAAAGTGCTGGAATTACAGGCGTGAGCCACCATGCCTGGCCCTTTAATAATTTCTGAATGACTTGGTGATACTCCATCTAGATAGCCAACCTCTTTCCTACTTTGGTGAGTATTAGAGACTGGAGGTTCACTTGTTGATCACTATAAACTCCAAGATGTAATAGGAAATAAGGTGGCGGGCCTCCGCTGGCGGCATTCTAACATTCGTTGTCCACACCCCTCCTCCTGTGGACAGATCCAGCCTACAGTAATTTGAGTGGACAGGTATCTGTCTCCGTCAAGTCCTACCTGTTTTGCTTTTCTGTGAGTGTAGCTGCAAATTCCTTGCATCATTTAATTTTTTCATATACATTTGAATATGTTTTTTACATATATTCATATCATTTTACCTCTTTGTGTGTTTCGCTTACCACCACTCCAGAATTTGAGAAGGAAATGTATTTTTCCCCTCAAAGTCCTCCAGCTATTTTCTACTGATAAAGCAGCTATTTCTCATCAATAGCAGGCATTTTAAATGAATGTAAGTGTAATGAGACTGGTATAGTAACCTCATGTAAATTTCTTTGGGTGGCACATTTTACATGAGTGTCTTTTAGAGGTCTCGTAGGGCACATATACATTTACCCAGATGTCTGTAAGCATGTGGCCTCATGGCATCTTCTGCAACCCCGACACTTGCACAGATTCCTGGAAGCCAAGGAGCAAATGGAGTACGGCAGGTGTGATCAGGCGGTGTCTGCATATATAGATATATACACAGCAAGAACAGTTATAGCAGCTTACAATGACAAAAGGCTTCTCTGTGTGTATGTGTGTGTACCTCCCTCTCACCACATTCTCACACTGCCTTAGCTTGGGTTTCCCCAAAAGCAGAGCCTGAGACAAAGGCAGGCACGCAGGAAGTTTATGTAGGAAGTGGTCCCAGAGAGCAGCCGTGCAGGACAGGCGCAGGAGGCAGGGGCGCAGCAGGGTGGCTTGCACACGTGGACTCAGGGGGCCCCTGCCGTGTTGGCTGGCGAGGGGCCCCTGCCGTGTTGGCTGGCGAGAAGCCCCAGAGGACCTTCCGGGGGGCCCTTGGACAGTGTCTAAGGACATCCACCTGAGGTGAGAATCAGGGCTGCTGTCCCCAGGGGGCAGGTGGAGCGCAGTGGGCATTTATGCCCCAGGTTTTGGAGCTGCGCTTGCGCGAGTGCCGTGGAGGTTCCCATGGGTATCCCAAGGCAGATTGGAGCCAAGGTCTCTGGGCAGCGCCTGGATATTTGTGGAAGGACCCGAGGCAAGCCCTGTCTCTGAGATGGCCGGAAGGGCAGGTCGGCGTCCGAGAGTTGATTCCAAGCAGCACCAGAAGGTTTCCCTGGCACAGCTGGGGATGCTTTGGGGCCCCTTTAATGAGGGAGAAAAGTGAGGCTCAGAGAAAATTAGTACCCAACCCAAGTCTCGTGGAGCCCAGGCTGTGCGCAGTTGCTAAAGACAGGCCAGCAGGTGACTCAGGGCCAGGTGGAAGGGAAGCTTGTATTTATAGCCCCCCGTCAGCAATGCTGGAGAGGAGAGGAAAGGAAAAGCAGTGTTCCGAGAAACACAGCATTTCTAGTAGATTGGGGCAGGGCAAGCCTGAGACAGGAAACCCAAGCCAGGGTCGCCAAGCGGGAGCGAAATGAGGCTGCAGCAGCAGAACGATTGCGGAGACGCTCGGCAGGCCCTTGGTGGCCTCTGAGTTACTCTGCAGACTTCTGCCATTTGTCTTTTTTTGGGGGATATTTTGTTATTCTCAGCTTAGAAGATACTAGTGATGTTTTCCCTACAGAGGTAGAAAGAAAATATAAAACTACTTTCTTTTTAAAAATGTACTGAATGTAGGGCTAGGCATAGTGGCTCGCTCCTGTAATCCCAGTACTTTAGGGGGCCAATGTGAGAGGATCACTTGAGGTCAGGAGTTCAAGACCAGCCTAGGCAACATGGTGAGACTCCATCTCTACAGTTTTGTTTTTTTATTAGCTGGGCATGTTGCCACATGCCTGTGGTCCCAGCTACTCAGGAGGCTAAGGTGGGAGGATTGCTTGAGCTGGGGAGATTGAGGATTCATTGAGCCATGATGGCACCACGGCACTCCATTCTGGGTGACAGAATGAGACCCAATGTAAAAAAAAAAAAAAAGTACTGAATGATAAATGATTTCAAATAGAAGCAGTTAAAATTTAGCTCTAGGAATGAGATGGATGCATTTAGGCTACAATATACTAAGAACTTCTTCTTTTTTTTTTTTTTTAAATGAAACTAGAGTATTCTTGCCTTTCTGAATTCAAGGTACACTGAAAGAAAAAATAATAAAAAGTGACAGAATGTCTCAGTGTTTCTCTATGCCAGATAGAATCTTATGTATATCTGTCTCGACACATACATGCATACGTTTGCGTACACATGTGAGGTAGAGGTGTGTGTGTTCGTGTGTGTGTGTGTGTGTGTATGTGTGTGTGTGTGTTTCACTTCTCTAAGAAATAGACATTCCAAAGCTTGGTGGGCATTGGGGGGAGGCTTTAGACCCTGCAATATTGTTGGACTGTCGCTGTAGGAAGGACACTAGGCCCTGGGTCACAGTGCTAGCTGGTAGCGGAGTATCAACTACAATCCTGGTCTCCCAGTGCCCCATCCAGCATTCTCACCACTGTACCGATATGCCCATTCTTACCTTTAAAAAAAAAAAAAAAAAGTACTGTCTGAGGAGCATTAACATTCTTACTTTTTCCTTTTTGCAATGAAGTAGATAACTACTGATGGCCATTTGTGTCTTCTCTATGCCCGGTTTTTGCTGTCTCTGTTATGTGGGTTTCCTAAAATACTGGGTGGAGGTCTGTGGAAGAGGTAGCATGATCATCTCTGAAGTAGGTTGGTTTTTTCTTTTTAGCATAAACTGAATTTACTTGGTCACGATTCTAAATGGCAAGAAAAGGGAAAAGGCCAGTGAAATTTAGATGATTTTTAAAATTTAGATAATTTTCTAGAAGACATATTCAAGGTACACTAGTTTCTGCTGTCCTTCCTAAGGCCGGCAGGAAGTGGGTGTTGTTTCTGTTTTAAAAAGGGAGAAGAGCGGACTTGGGAATGCGGATGGGAATGCGGATGGGAATGCTTCAGGAATCTCACAGCAGGGCATGCATGCCTCCCGGGGTCCCACCGCCTCTGGACAGACCCCACCCCCAGCCAGGACTTTCTGCTTCTTTGTCTTCTCTTTCTACTAGCACCTAAAAAGTGGAAAGAATTTCAATGGATAGAATTTTTGAGATAATATTGGAAGATGCTCAGAATACTCAGGATTAATTGACAACGAACACTCAGCGGAAACACGAGCCATCTTTTGTACATGAAGATGCCCTGCTGATCCTCTGTCCGCAAGTGTGTTTGTCCAGTCATTCTCTCAGTATGGGTGATGGCTCTCCAACGAACTGCTCCTATTCTCCTGCCTGGACACCCTTCTCTCTGTGCTTTCCTGGCTTAGAATAAATGGATGCAGACACACATTTCCATGCTCTACAGCAACTTGAGACTCCTGTGAGCAAAATGCACGGATGGACAATTGGGCAATGTGCGTGGGTGGGGAGCGTCCAACTCCCATCTGTGGAATAAAGCCGCCCAAACCATAGGGAAGAGTGCTGTCGGATAAGGCCAGGGGGATTTCAGAAAAGAAATGTGTTCTTTCTTCTTTGATGTTTCTGTTCATAAAGCTATAGGTGCAGCATTTTAAATTAAATGATTTCATAACCGCTGAAGTTCATGCTTTCCTGAACTATTTAGGAAGAAAATCTACTCCTGGTATTGGATGAGATGATCTGTCCCTTTGACCTCTGGTTCAGTTCCCATTCTCCCAAGTGTTTAAAGCTACGAGTTTTTTCATATTTTTGTATTTATTTACATAATTTAAATCCCCTGGGTGCATGTACTTTAAGCAATTATACATCTGCCTGGGCTTTGCAGAAGCTGAAAGGGAGCAATCGTTTTATGACTCACATTAGAAACACAAATTATTTAATGGGCTATGTTATACATTGATCTTTAAAGTTACAATATATTTTTAAGCATTTTAACCTTATTTTAGATCTGACCAGCAGTAGGATGTTTTCAGATAAGAAGCAACACAACAAAAGCAAACCAATATATAATACCAATATTCAAATGATGCGGCAAGACCGAGCATAGTATAACTTCTGTTTTCTAAATATAACTTTTATCTTCATTCCTGGACCTGAAATTTGGTAGGAAGTGTAATAAGTATGTATCACCATGTTTACTGTTTGCCATTTCAAATGTTGATAGTCAAAGCTGGGACCTCTGTTTATTATAAGACCATAGAAAAACCCATAAGCATGCTCTACTTCTGTCTGTGGCCAGCAGTCCAGCAAAAATGTTCTGAAACCCACATGCACTGTGTTCTGTGATGATTACAGTTTGACTGCACTGGAAAGAGAGACTGTGAACTGCAAATGGTGATTATGACTTTGGGCAAATCATTGTACTCCTAAGTATGTCTTCCAAGATCTCCTAACCCCAAATAAGGGAGTATTTTACTACAAACTATATGTTACTTCAAACTTCTTTTTACAAAATACCAGCTCTAGGGATGCTTCAAACTCATTTTCAGAGGGAGTTTGTCGCATTTTCATTTCAGGGTGTGTCGTTCATATATTGGAGGGGGAGAAGTTTGGGTAAGAACTTATGTGCACAACTTGGCCATAAAATGAAGTGCGAACACAAATTTTATTTCTATAGGATTCCTCATTTCTAAAGTAATTTTTATAGAAAATGGCACTCCAAGAAGGAATTCATTAAGACAAAGACACACATACAGCATTTAGAGTCACACTTTGCCCTAAAAGAGCCTCCCTTACCTCCTGACTCGAATCTTTAGCCTCTGCTGAGCTGCCTGCATCAGGAAGAGTCAAAATATATTTTGAGGCCAATTACGTGATTTCAGATTGAACCTGCTAACATCAGAGTCTTTGGTAAGTAGTCTCACTAGTTTTGTTCTCACAATAGAATCATTATTTTGATTTTTCAATGTAGCTCCATGGAGACAGGTATGATGTGCTCATACTCTGCAGTTCCATTTTAACAAATACCATAATAGATCGCAGTCAAATGAATGCCATCACAGACATGATGTTGGGCAACAGAAGCCACACCTAGTAGTGCTTACTAGATGATCCATTTCCATGAAGCTCAAGAATGGACCAAACTTACTGAAGGTGACAGAAGTCAGAATAGTGACTTCCGGGTGGGAGGAGTTTGAGGCTGAGAACTGAGCAGTGGCACAAGGGAACCTTCTGGAGTGCGTAAAACATTTACTAGATCTTGACCTTGGTGCTAGTTACATGAGTGAATTCGTATTTTAAAAGTTATCCAGCTGTGAATTTCAACTTAGTATACTGTATCCATTTCCTGTATTTTATATCTCAATAAAAATTCTTTTAAAAACTAAAAGACATTTAAAAATTAAATGTTTGACAAGTTTTGTTGGGACACTATGGCCCTCGTTACTATGGGTGGTTTTGTTTGTCTCTGTCTGCAGTTTTTATCTAGTAGTACCTAAATAATGCCCAAAGAAATGAATGTTAGAAAAGTAATTTTAAAGTGACTATCCACGGAGAACTGTGGATTCAACCATTCCAGCCATCTGATGAGGGTTAAAAGTATTCGGTTAGGTATATTAGCAATTTGACATTCTAAGACACAGTTCTTTCTGGATAAAAGGCATTTGCTCTTGGAAGACCAAGAAAGAATTCATGCAGTTCCCATTAGTCTAAAAATAAATCATAAATAAATAAATGTCTGAGTCATGTATTAGATTTTGTTGGAGTTCATAGCTTCAAGTATATGAAGAAAATGATTTATTCTATGAATAATAGTTCTACCCGTTGCCCATTGGAATAAATACAAGATTACTCTGAGAAAAGTGGAATTGATTGAATTGAGTTCTGCTTTGAGTTACTCCAATGCAAGTGTTTCTGACTTTTGAGTCATAGTATCAAAAACTGAATAATATAGCTTTATTCATATTGAATTGAGTTGAGGAAGAAGCGATATTTGTGACTTTGGAAGCCACTGTAGAGTCATCATTACAGTACAGATCTGGGAATCAAACACACCTGGTGTGAGTCCGGGCTCAGCTCCTTAGGAACTACTGGCTTAATACTTTCCGACATCACATTTCTGGCTGGTTACTGTGCTATGCTAGTGTGAAAATTAAGTGAAATGAATGAGCACAGTTCCCAAACTGTGTGCCAAGGCACCCTGGGTCCTTGCAGCAAACAAATTGGAGTAAGGGAAATAGTCTAAATATTCCAGGGCAACCCAGGAGTACTCAATGTCTGTTAGCCACTGGAAGAATTCATAGCTCAAAGCAGCTCACAGTTTCAATAGTATCAGCTTGTGCCTCTGTAAAGCTAGGTTTTTGGTGGTGGCTATTTGTGAAAAGCAAGTACTACGGGAAAGTTAGCATACAGCGGAAAATGCAGCAATTCGATTCCAACGTTTGAGAAGCTGAGCAGTGCCTAACTGGCAAACATACTGTATTCATACGTCACTGGGGTCACTTACGAAAGAAAATAAAGGATCTTTTTTAAAAAACTCAATTTATGTATATTGGTATTTTCAAATAGCTACTAAATTGTCAGGGCATAAATACTTAAATTATTTGGATGTAACCACTTAATAAAAGTAACTGTTAGGTATTTCTGTTGGCCAAGAGATACAGAAAAAACGATGAATCACTAAGGGTGCCATGAGCTGAGAAAGTCTGAGGACGTCTTGGCTAGAACCTTGCATTTGGTAGGGTATAAACTTAACCTATCCTCTTCCCCACTTCCCCCAATCCAGGTATTGCCTTTAATGGCCATCTCTATGATTTGATATGTTTATTGGAAAACTAGTAAGTCAAAAAGAACTTATAAATTGTGTAAGAACTTCATTAAGATGTATATTTCCATGTCTTCCTAACTTGTGAAACCACGAAGAAAAACAGCCGTGTTCCTTGGAAGCTGGCTGGTTGGCCCTGTCTTCCTTCAGGTGAACAGCGTTTATAACCCGGGTATAACCTTGGAAGAAGCGTTCCCAGAGCAACGTGCACGTGCTCCGTGGGTACCGTGATTGCCTTCGGGCTAACGTGTTTTTTTGAAGTTCAGATTGGTGCCAGTTTTACCAAACTCATGTGGCCTGTTTCTGCTTATAATTTATAGTTTGCCTCCTTGCCATCCTCACTTGCTCTAAGATGAACTGGTTTTATAACATTAGATAATACAGAAAAGCCAAATTTACTTGAACACCACAGCAATTTGGAAAGTAAATTTTCAGTGTGATTCTCCAAATGCTTGTGGTAAAAGTACAGGGACTTGAATCATTTTCCCATAATTAGTTTCAGTTCAGGAGGCCCGCCCCCTCTCTTTAACCCTCTAGCCTTGCATGTGTGTCTCTTGCCATGGAAGCTAGTGGAAAATTCCTCTCCCCTTTCACTCCACTGCCATGAGTTATAAAAAGCATGCCATTCAGAATTGACGTCTTCTTCTGCATGCTTGAATTTTTACTCAACAACTGAAAGGGGCAAAATTATTTCAAGAGATATTTCTCTATTTATCAAAGGGCCACGGGGCCACAGCAGCACTTTGGACCACTGTAGAATAGCTGACCCATTTGCCTCAACATGTTCCTGTCCATCAGCGAGTGCCTTTTGACTGATGGTGTGTGACACACAACACAGCAGTGCTGTTTCTCACAGCCACAGCAATACTGGTTCACACAAGTCACTAGAGATTCCCATCTCCACTGACTCACTCAGTGGGAACAAAAGATCCCATGTCGGTGGGAATGTGGGGCCAGGGGAGCACCGGAAGAACGGAGTCGTGGCAGAGGTTTTCCTATTGTTAGGTTTGTTTGTTTGTTTCAGTGAGTCATCTTACCCCCATTTTTTTTTTTTAACCAAAACTCACTGTGGTTACTTCTCTAGTTTGGGTTATGACTCCTACAAGCCAATTTAATTTTATCAGTGGTAGTGAATTCTTGAAAGCTTCCCTTCGTTGTAGAAATTTAGTTTCAAATTAAGGTGGTCCAAGTGCCAGCTTAAACTTTGTGGTTTAGCGTCTTTATTGAATCCCCCCTGGAGGAAGGACCTACATTGGAGTTTTGACCGCTCTTTGGGATTCAAATTATGAGTAGTTGGTTCCACTGGAATCTTGGCCCTCTCCTGGAGTGGCTTGAGGCATACTCTGTCTTTAGGAGGCCAAAGTTAGAATCTACGTGAAGGCTTTGTCCAAAACGCCTTTTCCGCATCCTGGCATTTTCAGGTGGTGTGTGTAGACCTAACAGTACTCTCTCTTGTACTCAGGCCTGACCTCCCAGCTGTTGGTCCCCTGCAACTTAGATGCCGTTCATGGGAAAGTCTATGCTAGCCTAGGAAATTCCCCAAAAATGGCGGTGTTCAGCTCAAAATTGGGATTTGTATCCTCATCTTAATCATTATCCGCAGTGGTCGCTAGCTCCCCTCTAACCAGCTTGAGGAAAATGCTGGGTTTCTCATTGCAGCTTATTGGAATTTCAGTAGTCCCAGTAAGCACTCAAGAGGAAAGATCAGAACAGCCAAACTTGCAAGGCTGGCTCACGGGCCACGGTACAGAAAGTACATCTGATGGATTTTTATAATGATGTCCATAAGTCATGCAAGGTGAAGCTTAATGCAATTTAGAAAGATTTGAAAAAAGAAAAGTCCGGGTGCTCAAGAAGCAAGCTCTCATTGGGAAAATTATCGTGGGTAACAAGTATCTCTGGTGAGGCTGGAAAAAGAAAGTGCTATCAGGGAGGAAGGGGAGGTTTGAAAAACCAAAGTGTGTAGCACATAGACTCTTGGGTCCTTCCTTTTATTCCCACCTTCTTTTCCATTGGTGGTTGATAACGTTTCATCGCTTTTTAGCCATCTGTTGTACTTCAGTACCTCCTTGCTAACCTGATTATCACCTGGGGGAATTGTCTTTGACCAGTACTTAATGAATCAATCTCTTCCTCAAAAGTTGGTTCTGGGCACCAAGGAATAAACAGCAAGACCATTCAACATATTTTCTGAAGAGTGGATTTCATTAGAAGGCAGATTAGTCTTGGAACTCAAGTCAAAGCAGCTGTAAGTCAGTGCAGCTGCACAGGTTTCAGAGATAGCAGTGCAAGAAAAATGATGCATGGGTTTGTAGAGTTAAGAAGTGTTGAAGTGTTGACTTCCATAAAAGAACACAAATTTCAATCTACAGCAGTACCATGGGCATGTAAATTGTGTTACACAGCGAAACACTGCACAGGGATGGAAATGAACAAACTTCAACATGCTCAGCAGCGTGGATGCATCACAGAAATAATAAAACAGATCAAAAAGGAGTATGTACTATATTGTTCCAATTATGTGAAGTTCAAAACTTAGCAAAAATTAACCCATGGTGGGTGAAAGAAAGCAGAGTTAGGATTGGTCTTGAACAGAAGGAGATGTTGATGAGGAGGGGCGTGAGGAAGCTGCATGCAGGGCGGGAAGCCTTCTGTATCTTGTCCCTGGGTGGCCATTACACAGGTGTGCGCAGATGTGGATGAGGAGGGGTATGAGGAAGCTGTGTGCAGGGCAGGAAGCCCTCTGTATCTTGAGCCTGGGTGGCCATTACACAGGTGCGCACAGATATAGATGAGAAGGGGTGTGGGGAAGTCACATGCAGGGCAGGAAGCACTCTGTATTTGAGCTGGGCAGTCATAGGTGCACACAGATATAAAAATTTACCAAGTTGTACACTCAGGATTTGTGAATTTTACTCTAGGTAAGTTATATCTCAAAACAAAACAAAAAACAAAACCAAACTAGATTCTCTAAAACAGAGACAGCAAGGCTCGAGTCTGAGCTATACCCATATAGCCATGACAGCAGCTGGATCCATGAAAAGGCCGGGGTTGGCCTTGCCCAGGTGATCACTCGGGAACGGGAGACATGCTGTGAATGGAAGACGTGCCTGCTCTCAGGGCTGATTTTACCTGCCCTTTATTCCTACCACGCTGTCTTCAAAAGAGTTAGGTTTCAGTTTTATACCAACTACCATGCCTCGTCATGAATCCCTCCTCATCTGGAAAGCCTTGCCAAGCAGCGGCTCCATCTCTAGATGTGGTGAAGTGTGGCAGCGTCATTGATGCCCGGCCCAAGCCGCAGCCATGTGGAGGTTGAATCCCCAGTGCTCTGCCTGTCCCTGTGTGTGCTGGTCCTGGGAGTGAAGCAGTGTGTCATGGGGCGGTTGCACACTCCCCACCCCCTGTCTGCAGGGTGGCGTCCAGATGCGGGCGGTGACCCAGGCTCTGCAGCCAGTTTTGGCTCTGGCACCAAGCCAGCCACTCAGCATCCGGCGTGTCCTCACCTCTCCTCTGTGGTGAAGTGGAGATAAGGGGATCTACCAAAATTGGTCTCCTCACTGTTTCCAGATTTTCCATATTTGTTCCCACTCGGGGTGAGGGGCGTGCTTCAGGTGTGACAGCTGGGGCAGTGTAGGGTGGCAGGCGTCGGCGGTGAAGTCTGTTGGCCCTCCTGACCCACACATGAGGGGGTGTGGATTTCTTATTGAACTCTTTTTAAAATCTGTTTTATTGTAAGAGGCTCTGAAAGGAAGAAATTTTATCAGAGTCTTGCGGTCTGCCTACATTCTGATACCTCTCAGAGCTTGAGCTTCTTACCCATATAGGATAAGCTGTTGTGAAATTGAGTGAGACATGTAGACACATGGCGTGCACCTGATAAATGCCATCTGCCACCACAGTGATGGTCAGCAACGTGGTCACCACGGTCACTTCACAATCACAGCCCAAGGGAAAGGAATGTCTCTCTCTGTTTTGACCTTCTCTGACTGCTGTCCTAATAAACAGTGTCTTTTCTGCAAGAACCCTGTAGACTTTTGAAACCAACAAGTGAAGGTGCTCCAAGGCCCTCATTTTGAGAAGGGGCAAGTGTGTTAGGTGAGAGATTTCCTTGGGCGCTTACCTTCCAGGGCTCCTGGGTGTCTGACTCGAAGCTGACCATCTCAGCTGATGCTGGCTTAGGATTTTAAATCACTTAAAATTGAAATGTGTAGAGAAAGGGCCCTAGTTAAATAGAGAGTGCTGCTTATTCGTGGTTTTTTTCTTCTTTCTCATGCAGAGACTATTTATTTTAGTGGTAGCGGTATTTGGGGGTGAAGAAGGGGAAAGGAAAAGTAGTGTGCCACCAATTAATTCCATGCATTGCAGCTGCGAAGCCTTCCTGGCACGGGACAGGCCAATTAGGTAAACATAAACAAATTGTATGTATTAAAAGTTGTCCAATTAAAGGAAAATGTCTGTATGAATTTATTATGTTTGTTATTACCCAGAAGGGAGCCATGCTGTACTTGAAAATATGCAGTTGTTATTTGAGGGGATGGTGTTCTGATTAACCTAATTTGTTTTTTTGTTTTTTTTTTTTTGCGACAGAGTCTCGCACGGTCGCCCAGGCTGGAGTGCAATGGCGCGGTCTTGGCTCACCACAACCTCTGCCTCCTGGGTTCAAGCGATTCTCTTTCCTCAGCTTCCTGAGTAGCTAGGATTATAGGCACCCCACCACCCCCACACCTGGCTAATTTTTGTGTTTTTAGTAGATCTGGGATTTCACTATGTAGGCCAGGCTTGTCTCAAACTTCTGACCTCATAATCTGCCTGCCTCGGCCTCCCAAAGTGCTGGGATTACAGGCGTGAGCCACTGTGCCCAGCCTTAGTCTTAATTTTTTAACTCCTAACATTTTTGTCCCAATCATCACCACTGTTAAGAATATGTCACTGAAACAGTTAAGTTAAAAATGATTCAGGTCTGGAATTCCGGTCATTAACAGTTTTTTATATTGACGTTAGAAAAGTTTATATAAGGAAGTTTAAGAACCTATTCCTTAATAGTTAAAAATAATAAGGAATTGCATATACCCCAAATGTTAAGCATAGATAATTAGCTTGTGGTTGGAATGTGATGGTTTTACGTTATTCAGCAAAATATAATACGGTAGTTTCTCAAGTAGCATTTTTACACCAAAATTTCCCATTAAGAAGACCAGTTTGTTTAGGGAATTTTTAAGCTACATCTGTATGTAATAATTTTTTGAGATTCCAAAGACTACATAGTCTAATAAAACTCTAATACTTCAACTATCTTCAGACTAATGTTTATAACTATCCAGTGAATAACCAAGAATTGATATCATCTGTTGATTCAGAAATTATGGCAGAGAAAATGCTCTCAGGAACCCAGAGAAAATCAGAGGAAATGGTGCCTCTTAGGAATTCTGAATCTTTTCTACTAAGACATGTGGCTTGACTGCTTAACCCCAAAATGCCTGCTTAGAAGGTAGTTTGGGGCTGTCTTGTAATAATCGTTTAGTTCCTGCCTTCTGCCATGGAAATGGAACACGCAGAAGCAGCATTGCTTATGACTCACACTGAACCTGAAGGGATGAAATTACACAAGATGATGGAGTATGGTTATGTTACGCAGTCATGGCAGTGTCTGCATGCGTGATAGGAACGTGGTGGGCAACAGGGGTGGGGGGTGTTTAGAAGACAGCGTTTACAATGGACAGCACTGGAGCCGTTTCCACACAGGCATTCATGCGTTGTACAGAATGCAGACATTTTACACACGCACGATGGTCCTTTTCAGTGTCAAAAGGGAATTCACTACCTTAAAGAGTGAACATGTGCTTTGAGGTATATAACTCGGAGGCATGGAAGTTAGATCATTTAACCTGATTAGAGTGACTGGAATTATAACCTTTAATGTGAGATGTAGTATAGATCTTGATAAGCGTCTTTCTGGTGTTCCTGTTAAAATTAATTATGATTATAGTTCCTGCAATTGTATAACGTCTTACAGTTTCCAACACCTTTTTCTATCCATCATCTTATTTGGAACACATAATAATCCTATAAGGTCACTGATGTAGGTAAGAAAACTGGTACCGTTTCTGAAGATAGGCAGTGATTATTTCAGCCAGTTAATTAAGGCAAGGGATCACTAAACATTTGTTCTGCAGTGATTCCTGCTTTTGTTTATCTTTAAAAGTCACTTGTTCAGTGAAACAAACCAATCTGAAAAGGCTACATATTGTATGATTCCAACCCTATGGCACTCTGGAAAAGGGAAAACTAAAGACAGTAAAAACAATCAGGGGTTGCCAGGGGTGACGGGGAAGAAGGGCTTGGCAGGCAGAGCTCAGAGGATGTTCAGGGCAGGGAGGCTGCTCTGTGTGACGCTCCAGTGGTGGACCCATGGCTTCAGACATGTGTCCAAACTCACAGAATGTACAGCACCAGATGCAAACTGCGGGCTCTGGGTGATAATGATGTGGATATACATTCATCGGTTTTAACAAATGCACCTCTCTGGTGTAGGACGTTGATCGTAGGGGAGGCTGTGTGTGTGCCCTGGACGGGGGATATGGGAACCCTTTGTACTTTTCTCTAGATGTTGCTGGGAACCTAAAACTACCTAAAAAAATTGTCTTTAAAAAGTCGTTTACTACATATAAAAAGGAACAAATAAAGCAACAACGAAATGTTATTCTATAGTTTCAGATTGCACCAGTAAACCTTGACAGCTCTCACTAAGGTCTTCTGATGGTTATACAGTTAAAAGTACACCAGCACCCCCGTAAAATAACTTGAAAGGTGTCCTGGTCTCATAGTAATCGCATCAACTTCACATGTCAACATTTAAACAAAATTAGATTTCCTTGAATCTGATCAGGTCCAAGATACCTCTTCTTTTGGTACAGAATACCTTCATTCAAACTACGAGAGAACATGAACATAGCCCTTTGCTGGAGTTTGGCTAAGTTCCTGAGGCTGGCTTGGGCCAGAAACAAAATCCCTGAAATAATAGTCTCAATTTTTTTTTTGCCTCTTCTTTTACTTTCTGGTCGGTGGTCTTGGGGCCTCCAAGGCCCCTCAGGCAGAGAGGAACTGGCAGTTTCCCTGCTCCCTTTTGGCACGTCTTGAACAGAAAAGCGAATGTCAGATGGTCCTTATAACGTCCCATGTGATTCAGCCACTCATACTGAGGATGACCCCGGGTTGTGGATTCACAAATAAGACAACTTCATGACATATTTTCCACTTTCGCTGTTGACTATAACTGCTAGAATATGCTTTGGGCAGACAAAATAGAAATCTGTATGTAGCATGTCCAGTTGGATACCGTTAGTGACAAATAGAGGGGAGCCCACAATTCTGGTGTAACCTTCATCCCTGAAATTTACCAGAACAGTCATAGTGAAGGTGCTAATGTATGTCCTGAAATACTGAGTCCTTCAGACAGGGAGATATGGGTGGTGTCCAGTAGCCTTGTGATAAGTCTGGTATTAGACTAGTAGTAGTCTTATTACCAGGTAATCACCAGATTAAGCCACCTGGATGGCCAACCTCGAGTTAACAAGAGTGGTAAGATGGGAGTCAGTGTGACAAATGCCCAGTTGGTCTGGACTAAATGTGACAGATTTCAGAAATAGATCCTGCAAGAACTGGATTTTAAGAAGAGAAAGAGATGGAGAAAGAGAAGGAAAGGATGATGCTTGCTTCCTTTTAAGATTTTGTTCATGTTCTCTCCCCCAAAAGCCAATTATGATTATAATTAATCAGCCCACAGAAAAGGATTCATTCTCTATGAAACTTCATCAACACGATAAAATAATCCATTTCCCAAGACTTCTATATCTTAGTATCTCATCTCTTTAAAAATCTCCATTGTTCATAAAAAATTATAAAATTACATATTGTTAAATGACAGGTAACAATTTTGAATGTATATTTTTAACTTGGTTGCTGGTTTTTAAAATATTAAATATCGACTATGAATATTTTGTGATGACAAGTTGTCAGGTTAATGTAAAGATTCCAAAAAATAATTCACAGACATATGAAAGGTTGCTTGGAGGGAGAACCAGTCTGATTTGGGGGAAAGTAATTACCATCAGAGGAGTGCTCCTGGGGAGCGGGAGAGTCCCTGGGTTTCAATGAGGTTCTAGATGAATTGCAAAGAGAAAGGTTTTAGCTGGTGGCAGGAGGGGCTCTGGTAAAAGGCTTAGGTCCAGTTCTCAGGAGTTTTTTAATAGGTTTCACATCTTTTGTCAGCTGGTGCAAGGAAGGATTAGGACAGAAAAGAAAGGTAATTTCATGGAGAACTATCTAATTAAATATTAAAGACAGTGGGCTGGCACACCTGACCTACAATCCAGGCAGTGGTGGTCAGGGTTCCTTCCCTTATTTTTAAACCACACAAAAACCAGTCATTTTAATCCCAACAAATGCTGCAAACGGTTATTCTAAATCGCTACCCTTGAATTTTTTTTAACTGTTTTTATTTACATCAAATCATTCAACTTTACATCATTTTCTTTTTAAGCATTAATGTAATGCAAGTACCAGGCCATTTTTGGTGATCCCATCTGTAGAATGTTACATGGACAATAACACTCAAATAGTTTTTAAACTCTACTAGTGGGAAGAGAAGGCTATATGGGACTTCCCTGAGACTGAATTTCTTTGGCCTGCCTTTCAAGTGGTATACTGTGGAATCCAGCATTTCACTCTGTCAACTTTCAGAACAGGACTGTGACTACATGTATGGTTTGTAAGAATATCCATGTATACTTCCTCTTGGTTATAACATGATTTGTGGGGTTTTTTTTTGTCCTGTTTTTTGGGGGGAGGGTTTTTTTCTTTGAGACAGGGTCTCACTGTGTCACCCAAGCTGGAGTATCATGCTGCCATCCCAGCTGACTGCATTCTCTGCCTCCTGGGTTCAGATCCTCTCATCTCACCCTCCTGAGTAGCTGGAACTATAGACACGCACCACCATGCATGGGTGATTTTTGTATTTTTTTGGTAGAGATGGGATTTCATCATGTTGGCCAGGCTGGTCTTGAACTCCTAAGCTCAGGCAATCTACCAGCTTGGTCTACCAAAGTGCTGCCATTACAGACATGAGCCACTACACCTAGCCACATAAATTTGTTTTTAGTCTTCTAAACTATTAAATAGTTGTAGCAATTCTGCCAATTGTACCAATTCTATTACGAGGTAGAATTTCATGTCACTCCTTTACAAACAAGTTATTCCCAGTTGCTCGTTTTTGTTTGTTTTCTTAGCAGCTTCAACTTTAGCACCATTCTCACGTAGAAAGGCTGGCATCTCACCTGTCTACAGGCGAGAACAAAGCTGTGCTCTCAGCAGCTGGAATCTGCCAAGTCTGCTACAGGAACCTGGTATTTCAGGTCCTGATGCTGGCCTCGGGGTGCCCTGCATTCGTCTAAAGATGGGAGTCTCAGTGAGCAAGAATTTCTGCCAAGACCAACCAGGGATGTCAGCCAGTTACTTAACTTCTCAGGCTTCCTTTTTTTTTTATTTTTAATACAAACAAATCATTAGAGAGGTAATTTAAAATCTGTACTATATAGTAAGTACTGTAGATTATATATATATATATGCACACATGCTATATAATAAGCACTATATCATATATACAGTACTATTTAATAAGTACTGCAGATATATATATATATATGCAGTGTGTTTTATATACACATAGGCATTAAATATTAAGAATGGTTATTTCAGAATCTTATAATTATGCCTAATAGTTATGTCATTCTTTGTATATTCTCTATTTTCTGCAACATCCATATATTACTTGGGTAATAGGAACAACAACTGCTCAGAAATAGTTCTGATTGATTTTCCTTTTATAAAAGGGTTTCCGTGTGGTGACCAAGGACCTCATATCATCCCCACCCCACAGTCCTCTACACTCCTGACTCCCCTTGCACTGTGGTTAATTTCTCCTTTCATTCATTTATCCTCCTGTGCAGTGCATACCAGCTGCTGCTGCTCTACACATTCTGACCATAGTGCAGTATCCCCCAGGGCAAGACTCTTGGGCACTGTCTTTTTTTTTTTTTTAAGAGACAGGGTCTTACTTTGTTGCCTAGGCTGGAGTGCAATGGTGCAGTCATAGTTCACTGCAGCCTCGACCTCCTGGGCACAGGCAGTCCTCCCACCTCAGCCTCCCAAGTAGCTGGGACCACAGCCATGTGACCTGGTAGAAATGGGGTCTCACTCTGTTGACCAGGCTGGTCTTGAACTCCTGGCCTCAAAGTGTCCTCCCATCTCAGCCTCCCAAAGCTCTAGGATTACAGTGTAAGCCACCGTGCCTAACTTCTTCCAGGCCCCTAGAAACAACACTGCCTGGACATGTGCAGGCCCTCAATAAATATTTTTTGAACAAATAAATAAACTTTCATGGCTCCTGCCCCGAACTGGAAACCCCCTAGGAGGGGTGGAAGGGGTCGTGGGGTGTTCACTCACTTACGTTAATGAAGTGAGGAATAACGCACTTCTGCCCGAATTTGTATTCATTCACACTCCTCTCAGCAGTTTCCTCAGCCTTTTCAGCCCCACGGAAAGTTCTGCTTTTGTCAGAGGAGGGGATACGCGTGCTTTCCCATGTTTGCTTTACCGCTGGGCAATCCATACGAGGCTGCTAAACTGCAGAGCACATGGTGTTAGTATGGCCCGTGTTTATAAGGGACTTAAAAAAACATACAGGCTTGCATCTACCATACCTGCCATACCTGTGTGCTAGAGATATTCCTGGGGCAAAATGAGGTGAGGTGTGGACAGTGCTTTAAAGTGATTCAGAGCTACCCCGTTAGGATGTTACTATTGCTACCTCAGTGATGAACAGTGTGACTGCAAAGTTGAGTGGCTGCCTTTATGTCTGAATAATTCTAGAATAATGTAAGAGAAGATTCTCATTGTTACGTTCCTTCAAGTCAAAGGAGGATGTAGTGAAAAGAGAATAGGTGCTGGCTGTCTAGATGGGCCCTGTTTAATTAGGGTCGACCTTACCAGTTGCCAAATGAAACCAATCTTAAAGGGCTATCCTATAGAATGCATGTATATTTTATATATTTAATATGACATAAGTGTGTACACACACACACACATATACAGGGAGAGAGAGAATGGTTCGCCTGCCGACTTGTCATTAAGTACCGTAAACATCCTGCAAATTGTGAACAGCTAATTGGAAAACAGTCTGTCCCTGTTCCTGATTCATTGTATGCATCCTCTCCATCTCAACTCAGGAAATCCACAAAACTGTCCAGGCCTTGTTGTCATTTTGTGGCCAGATATGGAAAGATATAAACCACCTCCTTTCTTCCCTGTCGAAACAGTTGTGCCACGTCCTACCCCCTTCCTAATTTGGACTGACCCCTCACTGGTGGTGTCTCTGTCCCTCCTACACCCACAACCCCACACACTTTTAATCCATATATTCCTTTACCTCAAACTTTCAAACTGTGCTTTTTGTTCCTAAATATAATCTCCCCTCCAAACTCTTTTCATGTCATTTGTGGACCAGAAAAGATCTTGATTATGCTATAATGCCACTGTTTGTGTTTTAAAAAGAAGGAAAGCTGTACATTTGATATTAAATTTGGCACTTTAAATAAAGGACTGGTACAGATCTGAGTGCTCATCTCCAAGAAAGGGGTGGAAGACTGGGGAAGGAGAATCGACCTCCTATTGTCTACTTGGGCATTGTTCAAGTAGAATCCACCATTTTAATCGCCTGACTCATTTTTTTAACCTTGCCCGTATCTTACTTTCATAATATTTTTGTTTTGTTTTTTAAATTGCTCCCATGATGGTAGGGTTGATTTGAACTCTTGTTTTTCAATTTTAAATATACAAAACTTTGGTTATTTTATGGATTAAAATAAGCACCGTGGACCAGCCTGAGCATCTGACCACCACTGATAAGACCATTATCTTTCTCAAGTTCCATCTACGATAACTGGCTTACAAATAAACTTGTGGATTACAACCTGTTTGACAGCTGTAAAGAGCCCCACTGATTAAAATCCAAAGATTTTCAGACTTCGATATTGAGACAATATGGATTATCTAGTGTCTCAGTAGAATGTAAGACTATGGAAATCCATTTTCCTGCTTCTAGACCCTGCAAGCAGATAATCCTCTCCTTATAGTGTGATGTCTAAATAGTTAATCCGGTATGTCAGACAACTCCGTTTAGTAAACAAAGACTCCTTAGCCATGGAAAACAAATGATATATGTATAATATATAATCCATATATAGTAAACATTTATATACTGTATAGGCACACATTATACTATGTATATACATACTGCATAAGAGATATAGTAAACTATATTTGTATTTTCCAAACTTAAATATAGTGCACCTCTCCTACCATAGTGAAACTGTCTCTTCCTCATTCCTTACTATAAAGTAGTACTAATATACAATGAATAATAGCAGTTTTTTTCCAGCAATCTTAAACAGAGGGTTTAATCAGTTCATCTGGATACACAAAATTTGTTTCTAACACTGAGCACAATCATATTTCACCACCCAGGATGTAGCCAATGGATAATGGATACCGTAATGCTTCTTGTCTTCTGCTACTGCAGGAGGCCAGTGGCTGTGAAAGGGATGGGATTTTTTCTTTCCTCTTATGAACCAAGCCCTGGGTTTTATTGTTGTTGTTGTTTTAATATACAGCTAAGGAGTGTTTTGTAGCCACACATGACAACACACACACACACACACACACACACACACACACACACACACACACACACACAGTCCCTAGCAAGGGCAGGGTGGGGCTGGTGGGCTGGGTTCCTCTATGAGCCTCTCACCATCTGTTTCTCCCAGTGACAGCACTTATGTTTGAAGAACATAACTGCCTGGTTTCCTATGCATTGATTCATGACTAGTAGCTCTAATATCGTACAAAAAAGATCCATTGTCACTGCTTTTAAAGAAAGAAAAGGATTGCAATTCACATTTACAGTTTCCACCCTGTTCTTGTGTCATTTAAAGAAAAAGATGGCAGAGGAAATGTTTGCATCCGTAATAGGCATCAACTTTATTTTTCAAATCATTCTGTTTTAAAGTGTCTATAGACTTTGCAGTTGTTTATAGGTATGAGGCATTCATCAGTGTGAAATAGTTATTTCCTTTCCATATTTCCTATTATCAAGAAAAAAAATTCCTTTGGTCTCCTAGCAAAATACAATCCATTTTGCTAAATTATTTGTGAGTTTTTATAGAGTATGTTTAATATCACCAGGGCACAGGTTTAGACTATTTGCAGGATTAGCAGGAGAAACGTGGCGTGATTTGTCTTTGGGCCATTGCGGTGTGATTGGTGTGCTAGCGAACATGGATTTATCTTATCCTTGTTTAGCTACTACACAGCAAGTGAGCTGTCCTGTATTGTTCCATTCATCTTCCTGAGTTCATTCAGAAGCCTGACACTTCCTTTGCCGGACAGATTAAAGGGACAGCATGGGACCTTTTGATGGTTTGAAACCTGCTTTCTCTCAGTCTAAGCTCCTTAGGCTACGCTGACCACTCAGAGGTTGAACTACTATTTATTTGCCCTAAAATGAACCAGAAACTTGGTCTTCATTTCTTTCCTGACAAGTGTTTCAGTTTACTAAAAGTGTACAGATTTTGTAGTGGGTTGTTTTTCAGTCTTTCATTTTTAGTGCTCGTCCCAGAGAGAAAGGAGATACGGAAATATTTTTTCAAAAAAAAAAAATAGCTCAAAAGAAAGTATGTAAAACTGTGAAAAACCCAGAATTGTGCTGCTGCTTTGTGTGCTAATCTAATCAGTGGATGTTAGATCGTAACCATGACCCTTTAACTGTGTGTTTTATCTATGATTCTCTTTTATATTATTTTCTTCAGCATGAGAAAATCAGTGTTTATTATCACAGGTGACAAAATGCAGAGGCAAAAAACAGAGAGGTTAAATTTAATCACTTTCAGTGGGTTTCATCTTTGCGTTTTTGTTTTCATTCCTAAGCCAGAAGCCTGTAAACCAAGCGAGAGCGCAGACTGCCTTTCTCAGGCACATGTTGCTGAGATAGGCCGGGCAAGCAGGTGTGAAACCCGCGAAAAGATAAACATGAAGTCACTCTTGGTGAAACGGTATTTAGCTAGGTAGCTGAAGATGGACTTTTGAAATACCACTGTGCTACTACTGTTCAAATATTGACTAAGTGAACCTGAAAAGGAAGAAATTTGGGTCACCTAACATAGAATTCCTTGTCTTTTTGTGTCTTTAAATGCTATCTCAAAGACCCAAGAGGAGGGGTAGTTTACCTAAGAAAGAAATATGAGCTTTGCTTATGAGTTTCAGGTATACCTAATGTAGGCTTAAGTAAGCAAATACAATTGAGCAGCCTTGCGTTTGGCAAAGCATTCTTTTCTGTTTCGTGGCTGTTTGTTATACGAGGTGACTTGCCAGTCGGGCAGCTTAGAAGATTTACTGCAATGCGTCTCTCATCCCTCACAGTGACTCTAACCATGGCTGATGTGGGAAAGCTATTAAATGTCAGCATGACCATTTACAAAGAAATAGGAAGTTCACGTTAAGCGGGTATTTAAGATAGTTTGCCTTCCACATATTCCAGCCTGTGTTGCTGCATACTTTCTATGCCCAGCATAGTTACTTACACAGCTAGGAATTTCGGGAGATGTTTAAAAGCATACCACAGTGACCTGGGAAAGGAGAGAAACTTACTGGAGCACTTAGCCAGGAGCTTAAAAAGACATTGCTGGTGAGTTTTAGATGACGTGAATATACATTTGATAGGTCATTTGGGTACATTTTTGTTGTTGTAAATGACTCCTCTTGACACAGTTACAGTGGTGCTGAGAACATTCATTCACATTCATTCATTCATTTAGGCTCATGGCTCACATAATAACTCAGTCGTTTCCTCTCTGAAGGTAGGGGGGTAATGAGAAGCACAGAATAGGATCCAAGATCCATTCTGAGATTCAGATATAGTGTCCTAACAAAAAGCTGATGGCCAAATAAAAGAGTGACAAAATAATTATGCTTTTCTAGGGTAACGTGTTAAATGAGGCTCACCAACTTTTAAAAGGCTTTATGTAGTTTTAAATAATCACATCCCTTGTCATGTAACCATTGTGATGTCATGGCATCAGTATACCACTTAACGATTAATTTATGCATTTTGTTTAAACTTCCTTTAGAATATATGGAGTCCATATAAAGAAAATTCCAGGGTCGTTTGAGTTTTCAATGGGTTTGTATAAACAGCTCCCATGTTTACACGTAAAAAAAAAAAAAAATTATTTTCGAAAGAAAAAGCTTTCAATACCCTATTTTGGTTACGTCTCCATAAGAAGTCTAGGAAGCAGTGGGATCATCTGTGAAACAGTGGAATCACCCCAAGAACAAGAACAAACTGTCAGACCGTCCTGCCGTGGCATGACTTGAACAGAACCGCCCCACGTGGGGACGCATTCCACACGGGTGGCTGGGACTGCCGGGGCTGCAGTGCTGAATCCTTTCCGGACGCTTGGGGAACCTGCCCCTGTTTACAGACGGCAAGCCCTTAGCGGGAGAGCCCTGACAACCTGAGCAACATAAGGTCTGCTTTATTTAATTTCCTCTCGTTTACCAAGAGTCACCACCTACTTGAGTAAATAAATTCAGGAAGTTGGTAAAGCACTTTGCTCCATCCGTTCTGTGCCGGTCATCAGCAGGGCTGTCACGGTCTTCCTGGCTCGCAGGCTGCTGTGGCTCACAGCCTTCCCTCACTCGCCTGCAATCAGCTGAGCGCTTCCCTGGTGATGGGTCTCACTGGGCTTCAGCGATGTACACAAACACAACGGCACACAAGTTGTGCAGGAGTGTATTTCCTCTACTTTGTTAGTGAAGATTTGCAACTTTAGGGATTTTCTGTATTGACCCTGGCGTTCTTTCCAAATAATTATTTTCACTCCGGGACTACCCACACACTCTGGGATAGAATAAAAGAAAAATGATCTTTCATCCTAGGGTACCCGCAACCCGCTCTCCAGCTCTAATCCTCTTAATCCCTTTTTTTTTTTTTTTTGGTTGTTAAAACCAGAGCTGCTGCCAAGCTGATCTTAATAGCATGGATTGCTCGCAAAGACAGATGGATGATTTTCCTACCTTCATTAGCCACTGAGTGTTGTTTTCCATGATGTTCTCCAGCACTTGCAGCCTCTGCACCGAGTCATCGTATTCCAGCGGCGCGTCCCTCTGCACGGCATTGGACACGTAGGGGCTGGAGGAAGAACGACAGTTGTCCATCTCGGGCAGGAGGAAAGTGTAGCTGCAGGACCCATGCTGAACCTGATACTGCTTCTTTCCTGTGCTGTCCATGCTCTTCCGAAAGTTGTTATAGGCTGCGGCCAAGACAAGATCACAGCTCAGAGTAAAGAAAACAATCTGCCACATTCTTTCTTCAGGAAAAAACCAGCAGCTCAGCACACTCGAAGGCACACACACGTCCAGAGCCCCGAGCTGCTGCCGTCGGAAACGCAGGGCTACTGTGCTGCCATGGCTGGATCCGTCAATGAAAGTCTCCTCTTGCCTTTTTTTCCTGTAGCAGACTTGGTTTTGAGTGCTGTGTCCTCTCCAGGCATGCAGTAAACTGTCAGATTGCAGCGGGAAGAACAGTCCTGCTCACTTGAGAGGGCTGTGCCAGCTTCTACAGAGCAGCTTTCGCGGTCCTTTGTTTCTCTCTCCCCAGATCCTACAGTGTCAGTATCCGAATCAATCACTTTCCTTTCCTTATATGATAAGTTGATAAGAGCAGCCAGACATGTGTAGTGGGCTGCTCCGCCCTCCTGGCTGATCTGCTATCTTCCTGTAGGGGGTCACTAGCCAGGCAACAGGAAAAATCGGAGCAGAATGCCTGCCGTCCAACAGGACCGCATGCTGCAGAATTCCTCCGGGAAAAACTGATCGTTACAGGACCCCTGGGCATTCCTAGGCACCACCCTAATTAAGTGTTTCCTAGAGAGAGCAGTTGATCTCTTTTGTCTGAAACATTTCAC
Organism: Cheracebus regulus; assembly: GCA_963574635.1. Lineage (NCBI taxonomy): Eukaryota > Metazoa > Chordata > Mammalia > Primates > Pitheciidae > Cheracebus > Cheracebus regulus. The sequence goes on along the minus strand of CAUYQU010058887.1, from coordinate 14,930 downwards.
CGTGCTAAGCTGGCAAAATATCTGAGGTAATAACTGTAATGTTAAGCACAATAAAAGTTCCTGTTTTTTCCTTGAGGAATAAAAATACTACAGGGCTTCGGTTCAGTTTTGTTATTACAAATAAAGAGGAAGAAGTTTGGCTCTTGTAAACTTGTGCCTTTCCAGAGGGAAAAATAGATTCATTGATATTAGCTGATTCTTGAACCATTGGCAAAGTTACAAAAGACTTTCATTTCAAAACAGTTGGAAAGGAAGATCTTCTGTCATTAAGTCATGTTAGAAACTTCAGTTTCTGAGTTGACATTTATTCTTTAAGAAAAATCCACTTGGATATTCACACTAAAAATACACTGTACCGATTACGTTCATTACAATAGAGAAATTAGAATTTAAGTGAAAGAGGAACTCAAACTTCTTTTTTTTTTTTTTTTTTTTTTTGAGACAGAGTCTCACTCTGTTGCCCAGGCTGGAGTGCAGTGGTGCGATCTCGACTCACTGCATCCTCTACCTCCGGGGTTCAAGCGATTCTCCTGCCTCAGCCTCCTGAATAGCTGAGACTACAGGCATATGCCACCACGCCTGGCTAATTTTTGTATTTTTAGTAGAGATGGGGTTTCACCATGTTGGTCAGGCTGGTCTCAAACTCCTGACGTTGTGATCTGCCCTCCTCAGCCTCCCAATGTGCTGGGATTACAAGCGTGAGCCCCCTTGTCTGGCCCACAAACTTTTTTATTGTATCAGGATTTGTTGACATCTCAGCATTTTGTAACATATTATCAATTACATTAGTGCCCCTTGGTATTAGACCCGGGCAAGTCACTTCCCCTTTTAATTAAGCTCTAATGTCCTTATCTGTGCGTTTCAGAGGGTGCACTCACAATATTTTTCTACTTCAATCTTGTGGCTCTGTAAGTCCTACGAGTCACTTCCTTTAACAACTAAAACTTAATACTTCAGAGATCAACAATGTGTTAACTCACCAGCCCAGGTGTACATAGGGAAAAAGCCCCCTGCCTGTGCTGTGGTCTGTTTAGCTCTCAGTGTACAAGGTTTATTATTCCCAGTGAGTGCTGGTACCCTCACTTGGCAGACAAGATCTACCTATGAAAGATCTTTATTTTTCACTAAGCTCTAACTGAAAGACAGCCTTTCCCTCATCTACGAATAGTTAACAAATAACAGCATCAATATCTGTGACTTTCTCATCAATAGATATCAGCTATTTTTATTTGCTGTCACTTATACTTAGAACTATATTTTTCTTAAACCCATCCCTAGGTCTCTTTACTGAATATTTGAATAAAGTAGCACATGTCATCTTTTGAGAAGGTGTTCATACGTTTCACCAGACAACCAAAGGGTTCTGTTGCACAGAAAAGCTGGAACACATGCTGGGAAGGACCCCGTTAGTAGAAGAGGTAGTATGATTCCACCAAGGTTCCGGACATGGTTTCCACTAAGAGAGCCAGTTAAAGATGATATACACATCCGGACAGTGCACCGTCAGGGAAAGCATATAGGCCTTAAAGAGGAGACCTGTGTTAGAACCCTGGTTCTGTGTGACCTACGGCAGATGCTTAAATTCTCTAAGTCTCACTCTCCCTACTCGTAAATTGGAGATCATTTTTTTCTCTGTAGGGATTTTAGGATTAAGATACACTTGTATGTTTAGGAGTATGAGTTCCCTTTCTTCTGTAGGCATGTTCCATTACGTGGAAATCAGTTCTTCCACCGTCCATTAGTGTAACTGTGCTATCCTCTCATTGTGAAGCAACAGCATAGGGTGCAATTTAAAAAATTTCCTGTTTGAAAAAGCACCTTATATTAATAAAGCACCTTATATTAATAAAAGCACCTTATATCAATATAATTATAATAATTAATACCTTGTATTAATAAAGTATTAATGTCACATAGATAGTCTTACCTTTTTTTAATACTATTTCTTGTAGAGACAGGGTCTCACTATTGTTGCCCAGGCTGGCCTTGCAGTGATCCTCTCGCCTTGGCCTCCCAAAGTGCTAGGATCACAGGTGTGAGCCATGGCACTCAGCCTGCGTATGTGGTTTTAAAAATCAGTTGTCTTCCAGGCAGGTAGGGTGGTTTAAAAGAAACTAACAGAAAGTGGGCGTATCACAGAACTTTTTATCTACCAGCTTTGTATCAAACACCATGCTATGCACTGGGAATAGAGATCGATGTACCCAGGTGTCTGACCTAAAGAAGCTAACAGTGTGTGAGAGGGAGAGACCCATGAACAAATTGGATGTGATAAAAGAAAGAGTGGTCAGAGCACACGAGGAAGACAGTGGTGCTTCTGGACGGACAATGTGCCATGTGCAGCCGGCATGGACAGCGTCCTTTTCAAATCCCCTCAAGTTATGAACATGGAAGGAACAGTTCTTTGAAGATTCCTGAATAGAAATTATTGGAACCAGAGAATCAGAGGAAGCTCTAGTAGAGGAGTTGGCAAACTCTTTCTGTAAAGTGTCAGATGGTGATTATTTTAGGCCCTGCAGGCTATACGGTCACCATCGCCACCACTCAACTCTGATGTTGTGGTGCAAAGCAGCTACGGGACAGCATAACAGAACAAGTGTGCTGGGCTCCTGTAAAGCTTTATTCGTGATACTGAAATTTGAATTTCTTGTAATTTTCACATCATGAAATATTCTCTGTGTTATCTCCAATCATTTAAAGGTTTAAAAACCATTCTTAGCTCATAGACTTAGAAACTGGGTCTGGACTCAGAGCTTGCTGGCCTCTGAGTGAGAGCCTAGGTGGTCTGCAGGGGTGGGAGGTACTGGGCAAGGCCGTGCACAGTGCACGTGGTGTGGTGACCATGTGTGTTTGGCAAGGCTGTCGACAGGACATGCAGTGCAGCGACCACTGCATGTGGTCGGCAAGGCCGTCCACAGCACACACAGTGAAATAACCGAGTGTGGTCAGCAAGGCCATTGACACTGTACACGGTGCAGCGACCATGTGTGTTCAGCAAGGCCGTCAACAGTGCGTGTGGTGGGGTGACAATGTGTGGTCAGGAGGGCCGTCGACAGTGCACACAGTGTGGCGCCCATGTGTGGTCATCATGGTCGTTGACAGTGCATGTGGTACAGTGACCTTGTTAGGTCAGGAGGGCCGTTGACAGTGCACGTGGTGCAGTGACCGTGTGTGGTCCTCATGGCCATTGACAGTGCACGTGGTGCGGTGACCGTGTGTGGTCGGCAAGGCCATTGACAGTGCATGTGGTGTGGTGACCGTGTGTAGTCAGTGCGGTGACTGTGTGTGGTCAGCAAGGCCGTCGACAGTGCATGTGGTGCGGTGACCATGTGTGGTCATCACAGTCGTCGACAGTGCATGTGGTGTGGTGACTGTGTGTGGTCAGCAAGGCCATCAACAGTGCACGTGGTATAGTGACTGTGTGTGGTTGGCAAGGCCGTTGACAGTGCACGTGGTATGGTGACCATGTGTGGTCAGCAAGGCCATGAACAGTGCATGCGGTGTGGTGACCACCACGTGAACATGGGAAAGCTGCTGCCTCAGCTCAGCCTTCCGTGTGGCTGTTTACGGGGGCTAACTAAAGGGACAGAATATGTGCCCAGAGAAAGTGCCACACTGAAGTGAATTAAGGATGCCAGGTAGGGAGAGGGACCAGGAAGTGGCCTGGGGTGCATGGGTGGGCACTCAGAGCTGCGGCCCCTAGGGAAGTGCAGACGCGGTCCACCAGGCCATGGACCAGGAAGCCTGGGGGAGCCGGTGGGAGGCCCTTGGAAGCATTGACTATGGAGCCTGGAGCTGTGGATGTCCAGTGGCACTGCCATGCAGCCTGGGGATCTGAGGCCCCTCAGCTAGGATCCCTCCACTCTAAACAAGGATTGATTGTGGTGAGGGGGGTCTCAGAACTCCAAAGAAAATCTCGGGTGTTCCTTCCTGCTGTACTGACGAGATCACAAGGGGCAGGTGAAACTGTCAGATGAGAAACATTGTCACAGGTTCCCAAAAGCCACCTGCCTATCCACCCGATTTTTTTCCCTGATAGTTCTGCAGAACTGCTGTGCACAGTCAATTTATTTCCTTGGTACTGTGTTTTCTCCCCCATGTTGTGTGTCGCTCCCATTTGTTCTCTGTGAAACTGTCTCACATTCTCATTCCCCTGGTTGATGACACCAGAAAGAACACAGCTACCCACTCCCAGAAAGAAAGAGGCCGATGTGGCAGAGAACCTCCTGGCCAGTACTTCTGGCTCAGTTTGTCCAGTTGGAAGCCCTAAGGCACAAGAAAAGCCAAAGGGCCTCCCGAGGACCATGGGAGTGGATGGTGCGTAGACCCATCGCTAGCAAAATGTGGAATAGGATTCGTGACAGCCAAACCACCCCAGTTCCCCCAGAGCAATCCGTGTAGCTCTCATAAGCAGCCAGAAACCAAAAACAAACACTGACTTGAAGTCAGCAAAACGTAGGGTGGCCCCCAAGCTCTGGCTGTGAAAGAGAATTGCGAGTGGGCCCCTGTGAGCACTGCTTTTGTCCAGCAGGCCAGTTTAAAATTCAGCATTCATCCAAATGAAGGGATGAAAATGGGGCCACCAGCCTGACCCAAGGCCGGGGTTGCTTTGCTTTTCCAACCTGTACAGTCCCAGTAATGCGTTGCCCACGTGCAATTTGAAAAAGCCCTGCCTAACTGAAAAACACGTGGAAAGTGCTCAGACGCACTGAAAGGCATGTCTCGGCCCTGCGTTTACGGGGCAGTTTGTGCTGAATTCGTTTCCCATCAGGCCTGGACGACGCCTCCCGAGGCCCTCTCCTGCCTGCGGTCCCCAGCATGGCCGCCTGGCTGCAGTCCGCTTTCCTCCCACCATCACTGCCTGCAGGCCTCAGAGGCGGTGACCGCCACAGGCTTATTTTTTGGAAAGTGCCTTGTTGACGTATGAGGAACTTCCAGTGCCGAAATAGTCTAAAAATGAAGCTGGACACTATGTTTTGATTTTAGCCATTTGTAGACAGAGGGGCACACTCGGGACTCTTGGGCGCCTGGCACACTAAGCTGGGAGGGACTTTTGAGACATCTTGGCCATCTCTCCACCCTCCCAGTCCCCAGCCTTTTTAAAATTGGCTAAATAAAAATTAGTCAACATGTTTATATGTACAACTTAATGTTCAGTATACAGGGAAAACTATTAGAAGGTTTGCTGCACATAAAACTGTTGTTGAAGTTATTTTTATTACTTCCCCCTCCCCACCAAATCATATCCAATAATTAATAAGAACTAAAGAGACAGCCACAACTGGCACAACACCTGCCCCCCGCCTGCCAAAAAATGTTCTGCTTTCTGAAAGCAGGCTCTCTATAGAGTGATTCCTTTACATGCCTCCTGGAAGATCTGCTTTGACTCCATTCTGATATATGTTGAACCAGATTTGAAGAGCCACAAATGCCATCTAGAGCCATTTTGCAAAAGTGCTGGTGCATCAACCATTACCCTTCCCCAGAGCTGCTCATCATGTTAAACTAGCGTTAAACCCTGACTTTGGAATGCTAGGGAGGATAATTCTAGCCATGGGATTTCAAAAAAAGTACCAAAGGAAAGCCCCTTCCAGTTACTGTAAAGACAGAAGAAAAGGAAGAAAAGTATAAACACACATGTATAAACATGTAAGGTAGCTTTTGTCCCTGTAATAGACAAGGAAATCAAGTAAGGCTCAGTGAAGCAAGGAGACAAGAACTCCCTTAGCCAAGTGCTTGTGTCTGTCTTTTACATTAATGGTTATGAATTTAACGAGGATTTAAAGTAATTCCCCCCCACCCCACCTCTTTAACATGGCCAGTACATCCTCCTTTAGAGATGATCAAGAATCACCATTTAGTTCTGGCTGTCACCTCTGTACAGCACAAACACACATCCCCAGTGACAGACTCCATTTCACTGCCAAAGACTCTTAGTGGCCTTCAGTCATCTTGAGCTGGAGCCACTGGGTCTTGCATGGAAGCTCACTGGACATCCCACGTGGGCCTTGGGTATCTGAATGGGGACCATCCCACTACAAGTGCAGAAACCACATCATGAATTCATACCTGAAATCAAATTCTTTCTTATTAGCTTAGAACAGAACCCCTGGAAATCCCACACATTGTCTAAATGCATCAGTGAACTTTTATATGTGCATTCTATATACCCTTTCACTGTTGGGACTTAAAGAACTTTTCCGCTTTGTCTGGTTTAATTTCATCCGATGTAGATTGCTAGAAGAATATGATGTACGTTTTAGAATAGAAAGAGTTCTGAAATGAAGTTTAGCACAATTTCCTGTTCTATTTGCAATTAAATATAAATATAGCATTTGACATAAAATAGCTGGCCCCATATATTTAGAGTACAAATTGTCATCCGCTTAGAATTGGGCATTGGCTCCATAGAATTCACCTTCGTACAAGGTGAGCAAATGTATATTTTGTTAAAAATAAGTATGTGACTGCCAAAACGGACAGAAAGCTCTTTGCCAGATGTGTTTTCAGGCCACTTCCTTTCCTGGGAAACAGCCATTTCCCCCCGCATTACAGTTGTTTTCATTCGCGGGTAGATAGAGTCAGCGCAGGAGTTAAAGGACCCAGGCCTCCCTAGCCAAGGCCTTATCTCAGACAATTATCTTTCTCCTTTGCAGCTGTGTAACTTCTGTTTGACACAGAACCACAGACAGTCTGTTAGTGGGAAGGATCAGAGTTAATAGGAGAAAAATCTTCATTGTTCATGTGACTTCTCAGGTGCTTGGCATTCTTATTTAGGTGGCTTTAAAAATTTCCAAGTACTCATTCATTCTAACTTATTTGTGTGTTCATTGTGAAATTGTGTGTGAATAATATTTAGAGCAGATGGATTGTTGGCGTTTTTCTTTTTTAAAGAAACCTAAGAGACTCCCAAATGTTTCACAGTTTGTACTATCGCAAACCAGCATAACATCTGCTCAAGAGTTTCATATTTTAAAGCTGCATTGTATATCATATGGAATCTTAAGGACTTTGAAGGGAAGAGCTTTTTACTAGTAGCTTAGGCAGTATCCAAGTAACTATTTTTTTAAGAAAAAAAATTCTTGAGTTTTTACAAATAGTTTATATAACTGTTATGCCGTTTGATTTTTAAATAGTTTCATTCTGTAGTATTATTATGGAATATTTCATCTTCCCATCAAGAAAATGCCAGGAGGTCAAGATACAAGTCACAACATTAAAGGCAGTGGATACAATTCTAAAACAATAGATGAGTACATTCGCCTGATAGTATTTTTGCCAGTAATTCTGTGTCCTGTTTTCTCCGTGTAGAAAGAAATGCTAAACATTTTTTTTGAATGGATTGATGTCAGTGTTTACTAACATGACCAGTGTTAAGTCAAATAAAGTATTTCCTTTGACAAACACCATATTTCATTAGTGGCTTTGAGGTGGTTTTATTTGTTATAATTCACATTAAATGTTCCCAAATCCATTTCATAAATGTTGTAGAGATCTCAAAGTCTGTTACTTCTGAAAAGTATGTCTAGTCTCTTTCTCATAACCATCCTAATAAAGATCTAAATTTCTTACAGAGTGAATGTTCATTTGAAAGTGGCTTAATGCCAAGTAGATTAATACTCGTTTAATCTAAATTTATAAAATTTTTATCTTAATTATTGAGAAATCTTTTTTTAAAAAGAGATAAAAATGTCATGTGCTGTTTACATTAAGATATATTATCTCTCTTGGTTATAGGTTAACATAAATAAAATTGCTTATGTCAAAGAAGTAAAAAAAAAAAAAAAAAAAAAAAAGCCCATGACCTTTTTTTGGTATTCCCGTCCATTTGGTTGACTTAATATGAAAAATTCTTCCTGTGGGAAATTAGGCTTGATTATAGAGTTACAAGTACAAAAAGTAGTTTTTGAAGAATTATGTTAGAATTATAATAAATAGTTACACATAAAAGGAAGGGATGTTTGCTTTAAGTGTATAAAAATACTTCTTGTCACTCTTGTCCCCTCATGAATCTTAGTTGTCTGATGATGGTTCACGTTTTTCCTAATAATCCAGAATGTATCCCTCCACTTTTTTCTTCAAAACGCTATTTCAAGCATTTTGTTTGGTACCCCATTAATACTCAAGCATACTTCCCCACAGTGTTCCATTTCAAGTATGGGGTTTAAAAGTCAAAGACAGACTGATACAAAAGATAAAAGAAAAGGAAGTAAATTGTACAAAGACTGAAGAGAGGGCATTTATAGTAGTATCAAAGGTACCAAGTTCTTGACATCAATTTCCCTCAAGAAAAAAAAATCAACAATGTTTTTTGAAAGCCTAAAACTATTCTAGTAAAATATTTACAGAAAAAAGTATTTACTTTCCTCCCAAATCCTGATGCATATTTAAATCATCTTTATTTATAGATCAAAAAGTCTTGCTTGACTACAATAAAATTTTAAAACTGGTACCTATTTAAGAATGTAAGTATCAAATCCACTTGTAATACTCATTGGCTCCTTCTGCTGGTCTCCTATCAAATGACAGGCGAATCTATCCGTGATTGTTAATAAAGTTAATGGAAATGAAAGGTAATTTAGGACCTACATCAATTGGAATTAAAATGCAACCTGTAATGCTTTCATTTTAATTTTAATGTGAAAGCACATCACACCATATACAGAAGTTAAACATCGACGTGCACACACACTGTGAAAAATATTTTTAAGCATTCATTTACATACACAGAGCTAGGAGCTGTCTCTGTATCCTCTGGTGATAAGGTTATTACTATTGCAACAGCAGAAAAAGAGCTTTGTACTGTCTTCATAAGGAGCCAATTTAGAGACCTAATCCTGCTTACCCCAAGCTTACAGTCTAATGAGGTGAACAGATGTCCCATCTAGATGCACGAGCTTTGCTGCGTAAGGCCCTGGGTGGTGCAGGAGGATCCCCCACGCGGGAAGCCTCCCAGACCACCTAAGCGCTACGTGAACAGCAGGAATAGTTTCACTGTTTATTTAGATCTACATTGTTACTTATTTAATAAAAACATCCTTGGCCCTTTTTCTCTTCCCAAGTGAAGACCAAAACGGAGGGAAATTACATTCCAGGCTGAAAAAAGAAAGGTGAGACCATGGCACTTAAAAGAAATTACGGCTGAGCCAAGAGTGAGGCGAAGGGTAAGTGTCTGGTAGTAGCTCCTGAAGAGTCTGCTTAGGAATTGGAGTTGCATCCTAGACATAAAGCATTTGGGGCAGGGGAGTGGCCTGACATGACTGGGAAAGGGTGCTGGAGTGCTGTGTGCAGAAGGGGTTAGAGGAGGTGTGAGTAGAGGCAGGGAGGCCGGAGCAGAAGCTGCTGTGATTATTCAGGTTACATATTATAGTGGCCTGTGCTAGAACAGTAACGTCTGGCTCATGGTGGTAACAAAGAGGGATGATCAGTAGGCCTTCTGGATGGGTGGAATGCGGAGAGTCCAGGAACGGGACTGGCTTGGTATTGGGATTGACTCTTACACTTAAAACAATTAAAAATCCTAAGATAAAATAACTTGGCAATAGTTTTTAAAGCATCAATGAAATAACAAGATAATAAGCAAATATTCAACCCAAACTTAAGTGAAGGCAGGAATCAAGTGAACTATTAAAGAGCTTTGCCCTCGAGTCATTTGTTTCTCTGCAGGAAGGAGGGGTGACCTCAGGGCCTCCAGCACGTAGGGACTTATCTGTACCTCTGTAACCATTGTTGTGAGGTTAGTTGACAATGGTTAGCCTCAATAAACTGTGAACTCCTTGAAGTCTGAGTGAAGTCTGAGGCCACGCCTTATTGGGATGCGGCTACTGTGTTTTTTTTTTGTTTTTGTTTTTTTTTTAATTGAGATGGAGTCTTGTTCTGTCACCAGGCTGGAGTGCAATGTTGTGATCTTGGCTCACTGCAGCCTCCATCTCCCAAGTTCAAGCGATTCTCCTGCCTCAGCCTCCGAAGTAGCTGGGTTTACAGGCGTCTGCCACCATGCCCAGCTAACTTTTTTTTTTCGAGATGGAGTTTCCCTCTTGCCCAGGCTGGAGTGCAGTGGCCCGATCTTGGCTCACTGCAACCTCCACTTTCCTGGTCCAAGCGATTCTCTTGCCTCAGCCTCCTGAGTAGCTAGGACTACAGGCATGCACCACCATGCCTGGCTAATTTTTTTTTTTTGTATTTTTAGTAGAGATGGAGTTTCACCCTGTTAGTCAGGGTGGTCTCAATCTCCTAACCTCGTGATCTGCCCACCTTGGCCTCCCAAATTCTGGGATTATAGGTGTGAGCCACCTCACCCAGCCTGTATTGTTTTTAGTAGAGACGGGGTTTCACCATGTTGGTCAGGCTAGTCTCGAACTCCTGACCTCAGGTGATCCCAAAATGCAGGGATTACAGGCATGAGCCACCATGCCTGGCCTCCTGTCTTCTCTAAAATGGCATCTGTGCATTCATCTCAGCTGCTCCTGCTCAGATAAAAGCAATGGCGCCTCCTGTGAAATCTGAGAGACCTCGAGGGAGGGCCCCAGCCATTCTGCAGAATTCTTTCTCCCTGCTGCCTGCTGTAATGAGGCCCCCTTTGCCACAGAACCTGAAAGTCCTGGAATTACACTCTGGACAAGCAGCAAGATACTCTGTTCAGTCCCAGCCACTGGGTTTCTGCTGTGGCTGTGAAGGTGGCCAGGGTGATTGCTGTGAAACTGCTGTCAGCCCAGGGGGAAGGGACTCTTGTGAATCTAGGTGGCCAGCGCCTCTTCCTCAGAGCACCTGCAGTGCTGCAGCCAGGCCCTCCTGCCTGGGGCTTCTGTTCTCCACACTGTGGTGCTGCTGGGATGTTTGCCCTGGGCCTCCTCCGTTCCGTCACCACGTGTGCTCCAGAACCTGGTGCATTTGGATGAAGCCACTAAATGTATAGGTCAGCAGCTCCACACAGAATCACATTATCAAATGCACACTACCTGATCCAGAATAGATCATCCTGGGGAAAACACATTCACATACCCTGAATGTACAAATGACTGTCAAATAAACCCACCAGAGCTTCCACAATGAGAGTACTGTCTGGCTGGGCACAGTGGCACATGCCTGTAATCCCAGCCCTTTGGGAGGCTGAGGCAGGCAAATCATGAGGTCAGGAGTTGGACCAGCCTGACCAACATGGTGAAACCCTATCTCTACTAAAAATACAAAAATGAGCAGGGCATGGTGGCGCGCTCCTGTAATCCCAGCTACGTAGGAGGCTGAGGCAGGAGAATGGCTTGAACCCGGGAGGCGGAGGTAGCAGTGAGCTGAGATCGTGCCTTTGTGCTCCAACCTGGGCGACAAAGTGACTCTGTCTCAAAAAAAAAGTATTGTCCTTCCAGATAATTTTTCAAGATTATAAACACATATTCTGCCATCCTATTCAAGGCAACTTTAGAACTTCCTCTGGACAGCTGCTATAAGCCGAAGAGCTTGCATTTGAATATCTTCCATGAAGATAAATCCTCGTTTGTGAAAGGCACGATAATTTTATATGCCGCAAAGCGTCAGTAGCACATTAGGTTTAGTAGATGGCTAAGCACGACACTGTATTGCTGTAATCCTATTACTTTTCTGTGTAGCTTCTTTGCATTCAGTTTAACAAATGTGAAAGACCCTGTGCTACTCATGCAAGAGGTGCAAGTTAAGGAATCTTCGATGTCCTCGTAGCCTGGAAAGCACTTTGGTGGTTCTTGTTAATCTCCCTACAGAGTTAAGTGATCCAGAGCCTAATGAATCTAGAATCTATATCTTCCCCCGCCTCCAGAGTAGCTCTAGAGAGGTCCAACCCTTCCGAGACGGAGTGTCTTTGCGGATAGTCCCCTTTGCTCTGTGCCCTCCTGTGAGACAGCAAGACATCTCCCGTATCTCTGAACTTAAAGTGAGGAGTTTTCCTGCTGTGTCTGGGGACAGCCTCACTCCTCTGCTCAGTAGATCACACTTGTTCTCTGCTTTCACCAACAGCTAAAAACCACACTGGCATTGTTTCCCAGACACTCGACTGTCCTGATAAGCATTTGGACATGGTCTGTGAGCGGAATAAGCTCCAGCCACTGTGATGGCTCATGGGAGAGGGAAACGGGTAGAAATTCTTTTCCAAACTGGCATTTCTAGGAAAGCACTCAGCCAGAGCCTGCAGCTGTTCCCTATTCCATATCAATTCTAAACAGCATTTTTGTTGGCAAAAGAAAAGTGAGAAAACAACAAAGCTCGAAGCCTAAAACTTTGGGAAACCCCTTTCCAGAATGTGTTTACTTAGGGCTTAAAAAATATGCCTATTTTCAGAACAGAAGAACTAAGATCCATCTTTTCTAGGCCGATTTTTCAGAGTACGTTGTAAATGTCTTAGTGATTAAAAGAGAAAAATACTTGATCATTTTCTAAACATGACCAAAATTTCACTATGTAATTGTTTTTTCCTCTGTTTAAGAGCAAACTATTTCATTGCTACCAAAATGCTAGTGTTTTGGAGAAAACAGAAGGACCAGAATCCAGTATAAGTAGTCAGCAACACAAAACCCTGCACATAAGATGTGTACTTTGGACAGGTGTCAACCTGTCCAAGCTCTCAGTAACAAACACAAGCTCATTACAGGCCTGAGCAAATGTTGCACCTCTCAGAAAGACAAGGCTGATCAACCCAAAGGCAGATGGCACCTGGTAAGCTTCAGACTCGCACGTCGTTCTCCGCAGAGCTGCTCCCGGCTCATTTGGAACAGGTTCGATGTTGGGAGCACAGGTTGCTTCTCTGGCCCATGTTGTTCCTGGAGCTGCTTCCCAGGGCAGAGTCCATGGTTTTTATGCATAAATGGCCTAGCATTGGGCCTGCCATCCAGGACAGTGGAGCTGTGTGATCTGGTTTGAGGATATATATTTTTTTTGAGATGGAGTCTCGCTGTCTCCCAGGCTGGAGTGCAGTGGCCAGATCTCGCTCATGGCAACCTCCTTTTCCTGGTTCAAGTGATTCTCATCCCTCAGCCTCCTGAGTAGCTGGGACTAACGGCACCCGCCACTACACCCAGCTAATTTTTTGTATTTTTAGTAGAGACGTGGTTTCACGGTGTTAACCAGGATGGTCTCAATCTCCTAACCCCATGATCCGCCCTCCTCAGCCTCCCGAAGTGCTGGGATTACAGGTATAAGCCACCGCGCCTGGCCTGGTCTAGGGATATTTCAAAGAGAGTGGAATACCAAGGCCCTGTGAGATGGAGCCCACTTCCAAATATTGAGAACTGCACCAGGCTGAGCTGTGTACAGAGGAAGGGAGAACGTCTTTCATTCATTCCCTTAAAACTCACCTAACACCTGACAGTTCCACCTTGGTATCTCTACCTGTAGCCTCTAGCCCTCTTTATCTGTTAAATCAGAATAACTGATGGGTTATCTGGAGAGTGAAATGACATTGGCAGAGGACCAGTTATGGTTTCTGAGGCGTAGGTTCGCTCCCTTTCCTGGTTCCCTTCTCCTTTTGACTAATTATCTAAGAAAGATTGCTTTCGTGTATCAGACAGTTTAGATCCATTCGCTTGGGAAATTATAGCTGTCAGCCCCCACCCTCGTCTCACTTTAGATACCAGAAACCATATATGTCCCATGTTTGCAGAGCTGGTCTGTCTGTTGCCCTCTGATGCAATCCTGCATTCGTAAGGAAAGTGTTTTCCTGGGGCTTTTTAATGAAAAGCGCTTAAGCATTTGTTTTGGTGCCCAGATAATGTGAGCGTAGTTAATATGTAGTGTTCGGACTTTTATTTCATACTTTTGTTTGTCGTTGTCACTGCAGAAATAAAATTAACTCCTTAATGTTATGCTTAATGTACACACCAAGTGGTTTGCACATTATACTGAGAAAATAAGAAAAGGGTTTTAGAAAAAACAAACGAAGGACACCAACAGCTCTTTACAGCCCCAAAGCAGGTGTTGCCAGCAGTCACAGGAGGGGATCTTACTTATCAGCAAGAGAAGCTGAGGCTTTGTCATTTACGCAGAAATGGAATTTATTGAGTAATATGAAGGGTACGGTGTCGCCATTGCCACAGTCACACTGCCCACACAGAACTGGCCTGGCGAGGTGCTGCTTTGGCCACCATTGCTGGGCCAGGATGCTGTGCCAGTGCCGTGCCCCTCCCGTAAACTGAGTGTGGCTGCGCATCTCTGCCCCTCTGTCAGTAGCATCAGGTTCAAATTGCTGGGAAGTCGTCCCAGCTCTCATAGGCTCAGTCTGAAGCCGCCTGCACTGGGACAATGGGAAGTATTAGTAGACAGTATGGTGGGAAGATGACTCTGCGTCCACCGAGACTCTTGGGCTGGGGAATGATCTGAGCATATGACGGCCTCAGACTCCAGCCAACAAAAGAGAAAGGCCTCCCCTGTACTCACCCAGTCTCCACGATGTCCATCAGCACTTTATTCCTCCATTGTGCTGTAGGTCAGCCATTAGCAGGTGCTCACACTTCCCTGATGCAGTCGGTTGTCCTTTACTGCATTAAACTGAAAGAATCTCAGAGTTGGGGCCGGGTGCGGTGGCTCACGCCTGTAATCTCAGCACTTTGGGAGGCCGAGGTGGGCGGATCATGAGGTCGGGAGTTCAATACCAGCCTGGTCAATATGGTGAAACTCTGTCTCTACTAAAAATACAAAAATGAGCTGGGCTTGATGGCACATTTTTGTAATCCCAGCTACTTGGAAGGCTGAGGCAGGAGAATTGCTTGAACCAGGACCTGCAAGGCAGGGGTTGCAGTGAGCCGAGATCACACCATTGCACTCCAGGCTGGGCTACAGAGTGAGACTCTGTCTCAAAAAAAAAAAAAAAAAAAAAAAAAAAAAAAAAAAAAAAAAAAAAAAATGAAAAATAAAAAATAAGAGATGAAATTAAGGAACCGAAAAATGCCAAAGATTCAGAGTGGAATAAA